>APFE030807261.1:77904-112932 GCA_000404065.3 Pinus taeda | reverse complement strand
ACATATTTATACATGCCGAAGCATCCAATACCATGGACTGAAAACCATCGCGTCCAAAACCATGGACCGAAAAACATAGGTAGGTTCGCCCAACCTAATATAGGGTCCAAAAAAAAAATTCTCGGGGCGTTGCCCCGAACCCCGTAGAGGGGGGCTCCGCCCCCCCTCTAACCCCCTGGTTCACTACGTAGGTTAGTCGTGGAAAGAATATAACACAACCCAACATGAACTTGCTATTTTATGTAGACACACAGTTTTTCATAGAGAAGGACATGAAGATGACATGGCAGGAAATCAAGGATATCTTTTCAGGCAGCTTCAAGGAAGGTCTATAAAATTGGTGGGTCTATGTCAACATCTGCAAGTCAGGCTTATATAAGGTTTCATGCAGGTACCTTGCCTTCCCATGTGCGGACATTATTCATTGGATTGTCTCACATAGCAATCCTAAGACAATGAAATTTAACAGTGCGAGTAGAACACAGCTTGCTACCTTCAGGATAGAAAATTATTATTAGATGTATCATTCACCACAGTTGGTGAACCGCATGGATGCACTTTTCTGTACCCCCAATAGAAATGTGAACACTAGAGACATCATGAAGCATTGGGTGAAAGAGCCAATGAATTTTAGGTCGACACCCAATTAGGTCTACAAGACTGAGTCACTCAGAAATGCTTACCAACTCTTGATCATCTTGCATGTCGCTTGTACGATCAAGAGAGCATAAAGACCTTTCTGCAGAATTGGGTGGTTGTGTTGGACCAGTTAGCAAAGGAAGGAAGGCCATTCAAATGGTCATATCTATTGGCTCTTCAGTTGAAAGTGCATGTGATTAATGCCCAGAATTTTCCCAAGGATGAGCAAGCGAGATTCTACATGTCTGCGTACCTACTTGTTGCAATTTGCACCCAACATTAGTTTCCTGGCATGGATTGGACATGGACACCAAAAAATAATGTTGTGAACATTTATTGGAAGTTTCTTTCTAAGTGCAACTACCAAGGAGTCAGGGTGATGCTATTTTATATTTTCATGTAGATATGTAATGTACTAAAACAGGAGACAAGAATTTACTCCACTCTTTAAACAGCAGAAACCAAGAATCGATGAAAACAATAGTCGAAAAAAGGAAGATAATCAAAGACACATAACATAATTGTTTCTCTGGGGAAACCCACTACTCAAAACCCTGACTATCTATTACATTAACCATAAATCTAAGTGATAATGCAAATCTTGTTCTCACAAGAACAGTTCCACACAAGTATGATCAACTCTCTACCTCACAAGCCTACACTGACCAACACTTAGCCAATTTCCGTTGCCTTTGGAGCCCCTATTTCCTTGCACAATTCCTGTGAGGAATAATCCAAATTTAATTGGGAATTCCTTCTTCCATATCTGAGCAGTCCAAAACTAGGTCCTCTTCTGATTGCATGCATGATCTTTACAACTCAGATCATTCTACAACTGATAGTACATTGTCTCTGCACTCTAGTCTCTACTAGGTCTTTCTTTGAATTGACATGCATTAGTTTCTCATGAGGGGATATTCATTTAGCTGGAGTAGAATTGAGGATGCACCAGTGCACCAACTCACTACTAGACCTCTACTAGTTCCACAAATAGTTAGAACTAGTTTAACTTTCTATAACTCAGTCAAACTGAGTTATCTAATTACAACTCAAATAAACTCATCCTGGACCCCTAAAATTGAGCAAGAACATATGCATGACTATAGAAATACTTCCAAATCGAAATTACTAAGATAATTAAGTCAATTGAACTTAATTAACTATTTACAAGTTTTTATGAGAATAGAATTTGATTTTAATTCTCATTTTAATTCAAGGACAAATTAAACTGAAATTTCTTGTTTCCATTTCTCAAAACTCCCTCTCAACAAGAAAAGGATTATTAGCTACCTCAATCATGTCTTTCTGAAACTCGTATTTATTTCTTGACAATGTCTTTGTCAAAATGTTAGCATCTTGCTCCTCCATGGGAATTTACTCCAACAACATAATTTGCCTCAATACACAATATCTGAGATGATGATATCGGATATCAATATGCTTGGACTGATCATGAAAAATGGATTTTCAGAGAGTTTGATACAACTCTGATTATTGCAGTAAATCATAGTTGGATCCATCTACTGACCAAAAAAACCAACTAGGATCTTCCTCATCCATATGTCCTCACATGCTGCCTGAATTGCAGTCATTTATTCTGCCTCTACCGAACTGAGTGCAACTGATCTATATTTCCTATTGTACCAATAAATTGTCACTAACCAAATATTGAAGATCGCTCCTGATGTTCTCTTCCTATTGGATGGACTCCATTCCAAATATGCATTAGTGAAGCCTTGAAGCTTCACTCCCTCTCTCTATTTGTACCACAATCCATACTGAGTAGTGCCTTTGAGGTATCTCAACACATGCTTTTCCACCTTCCAATACATCTTGGTAGGCCTAACCATATCTTGATTAAGTTTGTTAACTGCATAGCACATATTCGTCCATGTGTTCACCAAATATATGAGTGAACCAACAAGCTTCTTGTAAATAGTAGCTTCCACTACTTCCCCTGAAGTAGCATCCTCCTTCCTCTAGTTACTTGCTAGAGGAGTATCCATGGGTTTGTTGCTCTCCATGCGAAACCTACTAAGTATCTCATTGGCATACTTGCCCTGAAACACAAATAATTCCCCATCACCCTACCATACTTCCATTCCCGTAAAGTAATGCATGAGCCCCATGTCCTTCATCTCAAACTCTCTTGCAAGGTCCTCCTTGCAAGACTTGATCAGTTGATAATCAAAATCAAATCGACAACATATAACACAATGATCAGAAATTTACCTTCCACCACTATGTGGGACAAGTTCGCACCTACTTCACACTTAGTGAAGCCCAACCAGTTGAAGTAGTTATCGATCCTAGTGTACCAAGCATGGGGTGCTTGCTTCAGCCCATACAATTCCCTCTTGATCCCTCACACATGTGACTCACGGTAGAAGGTCTCAAAACCTTCAGGCTTCTCTATGAACACCTCTTCCTTAATCGTTTCATTAAGGGAGGTTGTATTTACATCCATATGATGTATCATCCAACCCAACTGCATTGATAATGCCAATATAGATCTTATCGATGAGTACCTTGCAACAAGAGAAAAGTTCTCATCATAGTCAATCCCCTCTACCATTGAAAATCTGTGAGCCACAAACCTGGCCTTATGCTTCTCCACACTACCATATGAAACTTGCTTTAACTTGTAAATCCATTGGGAGCTCACCACTGACTTGTCCTTTGGTCTCGGGACCACATCCCAAACATTGTTACAAACTATGGAGTCATACTCCACCATGGCATCAACCCAAACTGGCTAATACATTGCTTCCTCAAAGGAATATGGCTCTGTCTCAACACATCCACTCATAAGAGCCATGTATCTAGTGTACCTCTCAGGTGACCTCCTCTACCTGCACTGAGATGTGGTTGCTCCCACATTCTCTCGCACATCATGCAATAACCTGTCAGCCTCTCTGGTGAGCTTTCTCCCATCCCTGGAAGTCTCTGCCTAAGTGGATGTCTCCACTCCAAGATCCTATGCATGTGGCTGCTCCACATCAATCTTAGGCTCCTCAACCTTAGGAGATAAAATCTCCTCAGCCACATGTAGCTCAAGCTCCTTCCAAATGGAAACTCACATGACCTTCTCTTCATCGAATCTAACATCCCTGCGAACCATTGTCATCATGTTGGTTAAAAAGTACACTGATAGTTGTGAGTTTTATCAGTGTACCCCACAAATATCCCCAACTCTATTATTAGCTCAATCTTATTCCATGCAAATCTGGTCACATGGAAATATACCGAGGACCCAAAAATACTGAGTAACCAACATCTGGCTTCTTACCTAAATCCTCCTCTAGTGTCTTCATCCCAAGAATCTGATGTAGGTTACAGTTCTACAAATAAACCATTGTGTTTCATGACTCTGCCCACAAATGTAGTTATAGGCCCTGATCATGCAACATTGCCTGTGCTGTCCCTACAATGATTCAATTCTTCCTCTCAGCCACCCCATTCTGTTGTGGGTTATGGGTTGTCATCAACTCCCGTTTAATCCCTTCTATTGCACAAAAGTCCTTAAACTCATTTGAGACATACTCACCACCGTTATCACTCCTCAGAGATTTAACCTTCTTGTGAGACTCTTTCTCAACCAATGTTTTAAATTCACAAAAATTTGTAAAAGTTTGATCCTTCTTCTGCATGAAAAATATCCATCATTTACAAGAAAATTCATCAACAAATATAATATAATACTTGTGTTTGGTCGTGGGTGCTGTCAAGAATGGGCCACACACATCTCAGTGGACTCACTCTATAATCACTTCTGCTCTACTGTCTCTATCATGAAAGGAAGCCTTGGTGTATTTTCCAAAATTACACCCCTTGCATGTATCAACTTTCTCAAGCATACCTTTGGGAAGACCAGTAGAGGTTTGTTGCATGATTTTCAAAGCTGCATGATTCAAGTCGACCAATTGCCTATGCCACAACTCGCTAAAGTCTCGAATCTGCACCTTCTCTGCTTTCATTCTCAAAGTAGCACAATTTGTTAAGCCCTACTTTCTTAACTCGAAACCCTATCTTCTTTACTTGACCCATGGCCATGAGTCAAAGGAACGCCTTTCCTTTCGAGAAGATCACATCATAGCCTCCATCCTCAAGCATGGCGAATGATACTAAGTTCTTCTTCAACCCAAGCACATACATAAAATCTCTCAAGGTGAGAGGAGCACCCTTCTCCCTCTGAAAAGTAATCGTGCCCAATCCAGTAGCACTATGCCTCCTGTTGTCACCCATCTCGATATGCATCTAGAGATCTTTCTCCCCCAAGTCATTGAACAACTCCTTGTCACTAATCATGTGGAATGAAGCTCCATTGTTAAGATACCATATACTACCCATCATTGATGACACCATGCATGCAATGAGAGTAAATTCCAATTCGAATTGAGAGGCCAAAGCCTCACCCATCGCTCCTCCTAAGGACTTCTTCTTGGACTACTTGAGTGGACAATTTGTAGTAAAATGGGTCAGCTCATGACAATGAAAGCACTTAACTTCCATCACTTCTTTATTCTTACCTCCATGGAAAGAATCTGATTTGGAAGGGGATGCCTTCCCTTTTCCTTTCCTTGTCTTACTCGCTAAGGCATAGTTTCCCTCATCATCAGTCTTTGATGAGGAACCACCTTTGGTGTTCCTTCTAATCTCCTTCTATATCAAATCTAACCATAGTCGTTCCCAATCTAGCATCTTCTCCTTCCCATTGACAGAGTCTTGATACTTATTCCAGCTCTTGGGAAGGCTTAAGAGAGCTAGGCTCACCATATCATCCTTGGAAATGGTTATTCGAGCACTTCCAAGATCATCATGACAATGAGTGAACTTGGTCAAGTATTTTGGAATGGTCTCACCTTTCTCCATCTTGATTTTTCAAATTTTTTCTTTCAATGCCAACTTTCTATGTTCTTTTTTGTTCTAGAATAGGTCCGTCAATGCTTTCCACATAGCATACAGAGTTTCCTTCCCATGGAGACTCGATAAAATGTGGTCTCAAACTCCCTCAAGGATTATCTGCCCCACCTTTTCCACACATTTCTTCCATTCAGCTAGATTCTATGCATCCGATGATGTTGGCTTAGAAATGTCTTGATCAATGAATTCCTTCAAGTCATTATCCTCCAGCACAGCCTCCATTCTGTCCTTCCAGTCTACATAATTCGAGTTTCCTTCCCAGGCATACTCGATCTGCAAACCATAGAACACCATCTGTCCATCCTAAAGTATGTATTGCAAATTATAATTTCACCTATAACCCAAAACTCAAAACTTTTAAATCTCCTATAGTATACAGTCTTCATCTCTCATACCATGTAGATTTTCCTGTAGACTCAAAGCTCGTGTAATGTACTAAAACACAAGACAAGAATCTACTCTACTCTTTAAACAGCAAAAACCAAGAACCAATGAAAATAATAATCGACAAGAGGAAGATAATCAAAGACACTTAACACAATTGTTTCTCTTGGGAAATCCACTGCTCAAAACTCTGACTATATATTGCATTAATCAGAAATCTGAGTGATAATATAAATCTTGTTCTCACAAGAACAATTTCACACAATGATCAACTCTCTACCTCACAAGCCCGCATTAACCAACACTCAGCCAATTATTTCTGCCTATTGATCCCTTACTTCCTTGCACACTTCCTGTGAGGAATAGCCCATATTTCATTGGGAATTCCTTATTCCATAACTGCGCAATCCAAAACTAGGTCCTCTTATAATTGCTTGCATGATCTATAAAACTCGAATCATTCTACAACTGATAGTACATTGTCCCTACCCTCTAGTCTCAACTGGGTCTTTCTCTAAACTGACATGCATAATTTTTTCATGATGGAATCTTCAGTTAGATGGAGTAGCATTGAAGATTCACTAATGCAACAACTCACTACTAGACCTCTACTAGTTCCACAAACAGTTATAACTGGTTTAACTATCTATAACTCAGTCAAACTTAGTTATCTAATTACAACTCAAATAAACTCGTCTTGGACCCTGAAAATTTAGGGAGAATATATACATGACTATAGAAAAAATTCCAACTCGAAATTCCTAAATTAGTTAAGTCAATTAAATTTAATTAACTATTTACAAGTTTCTATGATAATAGAATTTAATTTTAATTCTCAATTTAATTCAAGGACAAATGAAATTGGAATTTCTTGTTGCCATTTCTCAACAACTATCTAACCATTTCATCATCCTAGTTTACAAGTTGATCTTTGAGAAGGATCCACCTTCCATGTCTCAAGAAGTGATGTAGGCATTACTTAATATTGCATATTGGTATGCCTCACCTAGTAGAGCCTTCATCAGGATGTTTAGCAGAGAGAAGACTTGGCATGTGCCACCAAGATTTGCCACGCATAAGTTAGCTATGCAAGAGGTTGCATATCACATATCCACAGGGTTATCAGTAGGGTTGCATAGGAGGAAAAAGGCACCATGCCTACTCTTCCTTTGCAAATTGGATTGTACAAGATCTAGAGCTTGAAGAATGAGGATGTCGAGGCCAAGGACTTAGAAAACTTTGAGTTTGGCACTAATTACTACAATCTGTGTGATCCCCACTGCATATGCAAGAACCACTATGCAAATTTGTATTATCCATGGATCCACAGGACATTTCATTGGGCAAAGGAAGATCCTTGGAGGTACTATTACAACTCCTCTAGGCTCAATGAACCAGTCAGCATGGCTATAGAATCGAAAGTTGCTCTGCAGGCAGCAACACCTCAGGAAGTAACAACAACAACAACAATGAGAAACAAACCGGCACAAGAAAAATACAAAAGGAATATCACCAAGAACTCAAAGGCTGAGCAAAGCTACAATTTCATAGAGTATCCTCTCATTGGGAAACTAGATTTGGAAATAGAGGCAAAGAGGAAACAACGCATAAAGGGAGTAGAATGGAGGAAGAGAGGGAAGAAAAGGTTGGAGGATGCAGAAAGGAAGTTGCAGGAAATAGAGAAGAAGCTGAAAGAAGAGAATGAGATAAGATACAGAGAGGGAAAAGAAGAAAAACAATGAATGGGAAGAAAGGCAAGGCATGATGACAGAAAAAAATGCACCTATACAAGTTGAGCAGTTAAAATAACCAACAGATGACGAAGAGGGTGATCGAGTGTAGGTTTGGGAACTTGCTCAGTAGATTGAGAAAATGGTTGAAGCAACGGACATGGATTTGTAACAGGAGCCACACGACCAAGATATCGACCTCATATTGAGAATATTCGAGGTCACCCCTCAGTCTCCAGAATCAGAACCAGTCACGAGAAAGTAAGGAGAAGTTTTTCTCCTTAATGATGATCTGATGACAAATGTGTACAATCTGTCATTTGATGAGTCACAGCAAAGGATTGTACAGGCACGGAGAAAGCATCTCTCAGATGATCATGTGTCACATGCACATATAGAGGAAAGGGTGATTGTGTCAGATGTTAGGAAACATCCAGTTGCCATGATCGATGCCTCTAAGGCTTATGCAGAAGCCATGAGCTCAACTGTCAAGTTCTTGTTAGCAAAGAATGATTGGATGGCAACAGACTTGCAAGAGGCCGGATAGAGGATAGAACAATCCACAAGATCCGTTATGGTAAAGCTGATATAAGTGATACTTGTTGAAGTATCGACTCTTCAGACCACCATGTAGAAACTTTATGATGGATTTGTCACTGTGGACAAGGCATTTGTCCATCTATATGGTTTCTAGCAGCGGTGCATTAAGGTTCCCCAGACTCTCAAAGACATACACATTGTTATTGCACATGTACAGAAATGGACAATGAGGTAAAAGGGAGCCCTGCTTTACTTGTAGAAAATAATGAAGCCACAGGCAAAGCTAGACAAAGCACGAATCTGGATGTTGATCTGAAACTATGAGAATCTCCCTCTGCTCATCACTAGCATTAATGGTTCCTATGCATAGTTGTTTAAGAGTCTGGATGTCATGGTGAGGACACATGATATTTCTTCAAGCGGTTCCCTCCTAAGCCATTAAGAAGAACCAAGTCTAGCTGGAGGTTGAGAGGTACATGGAGCAATTGATGCATGAGGCTGCCAGCGATGACTTACAGCTCGATGCAGGAAACATGGAGAAGTACATTGGTGGTCTAGCCACACTCAAAAAAATGTTGTGTGTGCTTCAAGATGAGTTAGACAAAGGTTTCATAACCATATACCCAGAAGCCATGGAGACAAGAGTCTGTTTCTAGAAAGACATCACCAAATTGTACAGGGACACCATAGCGCAATACCAAGCTTGGTATCAGTTCGTCACCAAAGACCATCAAGAGGATGTTTCTGAGTGATGGTGTTTGTCTTGTTAGGTTGACTCAAGCCTATTTTGTCCCACATGGGTATATGTGGAAATTGTATTATTATTTGTAAATATATTGTAAGTGAAATTCCAAGTGTCATTAATGGAATGTGAACAGTCACTATGTAATGTAAATAGTTATTTGCAAAGGAGTTGAAGATTCATGAGGGTAGTTAAAGAGTCAAAAGGGAATGTCAAGGGTCACCCCACCCTTTGTTATACATAGAACCTCATAACTCAATTAGTACAGGATTTTTGGAGCCAGTCTTTTGGCTAGGCTTTGCTTAGAGAAGTCTTGGAGAGTGTTGTGACAAGCCTTGGCTTCTCCACAGCATAGAGCGAGTACACTTCTCTGGAGGAGCAGGCGGTGTTGACTGTAATTTTCCACTATTGGAGCTAGTAGATGTCAATGGTGTATGTATAGATGGAAATTTCACTTAATAATATAACTGAGCCAACATGTTTTCATGCATATGTTGTTATTGTAGTTGGACTATTCTAGTTGCTTTAGCAATGTATGTTGTTTAACTTATGCATCTATGTATGAACTATTTTTATGCAATTGTATGAATCTTGTTGAAGGCGTGTCGTTGGATTAACCTGTCACTTTATTTTTTGGACTATTCTACTTCCGTATTGTAATGTCATTTCGCTCGTGTGTTCCTTTTAGGATGTGTACTATTACAGGCTTCTAAGGAACACACTTCCTTTTCCCCTCCATGTGTTAGAACCCCCATGCATCTCACTTGACTCACTGCAAGGTCACACACATGCTTTCGACCAAAGCTATCATACTTACCGTTGTGCACTACCGTGGTCAAGGCACTACATTACCACCCACTGCTAGGACTCTTAATCCAAACGGTCTGAGTTCTAGTTGGGACTTCTTACTAGGGAGATCCCCTTGACATATTAGCGGATCCAGCATCATCAACAAGATCTTATATAGCATGATAAACATAAAAATATTGAATGAGATGTCATTTTAAAATTTAAAAGGTAGAGGTCCAAAGTGCATATTAATGTACTCTTTTATCAAAACGGTTTGGACTAATGGTTATAATTATACACTAAGCATGTATACGAGGCCTTGGATAGATGGTGATCGGGTGTGTTGTTAAGAAACTCCTAGATGTTAAGTCATTATTGAATTCCCCACCCTATTCGGGTGTTATTCTTGGACATGACCATGATGTAGCCTCGCTATTTCCAAACTTACAAAGAAAAAATTATAGACTAAGCATGTTAAACATAAAATATTAAATAAGATATCATTTTAAAATTTAAGAGATAGAGGTCCAAAATGCATATCAATAAACATTTTTTTCCAATCTAGTTTGGACTAATATTTATAATTATAGACTAAATATAAAAGATTTAATTATATATATATATGAGAGAAAGAGTTCCAAAATGCATATCAATGAAATCAAAATGTTTTAGACTAATAATTATAATTATAAACTCAGTGTAAGGGATTTAGTACTCTTTCAAATTCATACCAATTTTTCTTTACAAAATTTATAAATCTAATTTAGCATGTTAAACCTAAAATATTGAATAAAATGTAATTTTAAAATTTTTAACGGTAAAGATCCAAAATGCATATCAATAAACATTTTTTTGTCAAAATGGTTTGGATTATATATATATATAGTTCACACATTTGTTCGTGTATGAATTCAATAATACAAATCATTTAATATTTATTTTATTTTTGGATTTAATAAAATGCATGAGTTTTGGCTTTGATATGTCTAAGCATTTTTTATAACGTACTTTATTTGTAGTTTAATAAATATGTACTTTTATCATTATTTTTTAACTTAGTTTTTAAATATTATGTATTTTGTCATGTAAATATAAATGTAAAATATGTTTGTGTATACATTGTTTGACCAAAGACATTTTACATCCAATGGAATATATTTTAATGTTGTGAGAGGTTCATACGAATTGTTATTTCGGTATAACTTAGTTATTTGCTTATTTTATCGTTTTGTATGGGATATTTCGTCAGTTTTGATCATTCTCCTCACAATTTTGATCATTGGCACTTATATTCTTTTGAATTATTGTCTTTGTTTCTTTTGACCTCCATATTGTGCTCATATTAATTAGTATCAAATCCTTAATATTAGAGCTTTTTAAGGGTATTTTTATTGGGATTTTTTTTGGGTTTTTTTCTTACTCAAATACTTATTTAAGTTTTTAAACTCATGTGACTACATTTCTAAGTCAAAATTTTTCTATGGGAGTTAAGAGGTGAGCTCTTAAAATCTTGATAATTGGTAAATAGAAATTTTTTAATTAATTTGGATCTTTTTACTTTCTTTTATTTTTCATGTAATTCATACATAACTAGTTTGAATGTAAAACCTTATCTATTTCAACATCTCCCAAGTCTCAACACTCTTCGTAAAAGTTCTACTTAATCAACACATTGTTACAATTCCAACCTTTCTCAAGTCTTGCTCAAACAAATGCAAGAGAATAAGGGTTATTATTGAAAATAAACAACAAGAATATGTTGAACAACAGTAGATATTTTCATAGTAGCAACAATAGTTTCATAATAAAATAATGGAAGACATTAAGTCCATGATCAAAACATTGTAGTCAATCCTATTACAATCACAAGGATACACAAAAGAGACTTCATCTTGTTTGACTTTTTCTACCTCTCCTTTAATAGAAATGTCCACACCTCTTACACGTGCATATGCTTATAATTCATACTCCAATATATTTTTCTCCCTATAACCCTCCTCTTGTAAAAATTATCGTGCATGAAGAATTCCATGAGTGAACACAACCTCAACTGTATTTCCTTCACTTACCTACTATTTTCCAAGCATATACTTCACTCCTAGTTTTTCAAGTTGGTCGCACAATTAAGATGCATGGGAGTACTTCAACTCCACTACATGCCAAGAATGAGATTAGTTCAACTACAATTCATATCACATCATCCTCCCATGTATCCCCCCATTTAATGGACCTTGTTCTTCTTGTCCATTCTTAGATTCTCTCACATTATTCTACTCCCTTAGCAATTTTCCAAACTTAAGAATACCTCACACTTAAGTAAGACTCCCTGCACATAACAATATTCCATACCCTCTTCCTCTTTTAGAAAAATATTTCCTGAACTCATTTCTCCCAAGCACTCTAGCTATGATGTAGAATGATTTTAACCCTTCTAATTACAAAACTATGTGTGTAAGTCCTCATGTTCACAGTACCTCTACATCATTTCTTTTGTTTTCTAGTTTTTCTCATGTTCCCGAGTCTTGATTTTAAACAAAGAGGTCGTTTAATGGTTTTCTAATATTGGTTGAAGAACTCCATTCTTAACATAAATATGGATACTCACTAACAGCCTAACTACACAAAGTCCATAATGTGTGGCTTTATTTCTCTAGCACTCAGATACACCTATTCCCTTATAAGTATAAAAAATATGACCTACTTATGTGGAATTTGTATACATGACCTTGTTTATGATGACTTAGTCACCTCTCATCCTTCATTATGAAAACTTCCATATGCTTAATCATTTTCTCTCAAGTCACCTTGACCTAGTATACATGCACCATTACTTTTGGATGCTTAGAACTTAAGTGGGGTTCTCTATGTCCTTGCCCCTTTCCTTTGATTCATGGTCACTAGATTAACTTTATTATACCCTCTAGGGTGTTGAATTTCCATGACCTTGGTGTCTAGGATAGAATATTAAATCTCTGATGCTAAAAAACCAATAATCTCAACAAAGCTACTTTACACAGCAGAATATAAACAACAGCAAATCACACATGCACAAATATAGACAACTTTTTACAAAATTTTCAACCCAACTTTGTTATATTAATCAACATATAATACAATTGTCTAGGTCTCTCGTACCAGGGATAATGGCCCTCAAACATCCAATGGTACAAGAATACAATATACAATCACAGTCACAAGCTCTGTGTCGTTTCTCATCCTATCAGACCTTCGCTTCCGATTTGCTCTCTAGATGCCCCTTATTCCATCAAGGAAAAACACATAGATACTCTAGGAGGGTTGTTTGTATCATTGTTGCAAGTCACTTCTGCTACAATGAAATTTGGCCCATCTAATCTGCTCCTCTAGGATGGCCAATACTTGAGCTATGCAACTACCAATCTAGTAGTCACTTTTTTCCATCAAAGTGTTGCACATTAGGATCCAAACATCGCCCACCTTTAGTTTCCAAGTTCCCTTTGTGACAACTGATCAAGGGCTACACTTGGGATACCTACATGCTTCCCTCCAATAGTCCAAAGGTTCCCAATACAGTTGTATATCATTCACTGTAGAAATTTCCCATTGGTTAGGGAATCTAACCACCAAGTCTTCCGGTCCTCTTTAGCTACTACAGGCTACCAAAAAAATAATTTGCTTAGAAAACATTGTCAACGATAAGGGACTAATCATACCTCTTCTTTACCATGGTTTATGTGCACTTAAACTCTAAGATGATACTTATGTTTAGGGCTTCATAACATCCCTTAATCCTTCTGCAAACTCTTTTGTTTATGCTCCAAAATTGGTTCAAGTTTTTTGTTGTACCTTCCCTTAACTGCGGCCTAGTCCAAGCAAAATGTTAGACCACTCGGCTTCCTCCAACATGGACTACACACGTGTTGTAACTTCAGGAATTTCTATGGCCAATACCTGTAATAAAATGCAGCTCCAAAATGTAACAACATTTCCCAGATCTCCTCTCAAACCACTCGGCCCTATCCCAAGTGAACTTGGTCTTCACTACAGAGGTAAAACAACCCTAAACTCACCCAAATGGCTCCTTCTACCTCACTATTCTTTCTCCTTGACCTGCAGCCCAAAATAGACAATATCTCTTGACTTGTTTTGACTTGTATGATACAAAATAACTTCTCAAATCACCTCAATTTATACATAAATGTGAGGGCTACATGTGGTGTCAAAAACTCTAATTTGGACACAAGTCGACCTTCTCTTTTCTCCCAAATTAACCTACAACCACATATAATAACTCTCAAAAACTCATATCTCATTGTAGATGACTCTAAAATCGATGATTTTTGTTGCGTTGGATTCTCCTCAACGTCATTTATCATCTCCATCCATCACATATTCACACCCACCAGCATGGGTGCAAAGCCCACATCTTGGGTTCTAAGCCCAAAATGCTCTATTGTGGCACTCCAACCTCCAAACCCTGAACCATAAGGCTTACACTACCTCCCAAGCTATCAAAAATCAACACTCCCTCTTAGCGAGGGAGGTACCTCCAAGACTAGGAAGTATCTCATCATCATCATCACTACCCACAACACTCGCCAAACTCCTGGTGCTCAGAACATTAGCAATCCCTATAGTATGAAGTACGCCTCTCTCTCTCAGAAGTGTCACTCTCACTGGAAGATTCCTACTTCTTATTCTTTTCTTGTATCATTTTCCAAACCCTCCATGATTCCTTCTTGGAATTTGTAGAAGCACCCTTACTCCCCATTGATCATGCACTCTTATTGGGCTACAAAGTATCCCTTTAGACCTGCAAACTCCCTCTAGAAATTGACTCCCTATGAGCCTTTGGAGCTTGGACCTTCTTCTCTGGAACCCATATCTATACCTCTGAAGCCTACACCTGCAACTGCTTCTCTATAACCTATACCTGGTCCTCCTCCTTCTTCTTCTCATGATCCATAGTCTTTCCAGTCAGCCTATATATACCATTCTCTCTAACTCCAATCACAATACTTGCAGAGATAGAGCCTCTAGGCCTGAATCTTGCCTTTCTATCCTGGAATAAGACCTCAAACCCCTTCTTCTCGATCACTGAGACAGATATCATGTGATATCTGAGTCCTGGAACAAATAGTACATCTTGGACCCACATCACCTATCCTACCTCCATCTTGAATGGCATAAATCTTGATCCTTAGATCTCCTTCTAATTCTTGTCGCCAAACACCATGTACAACTTTGAGTCCCACTCAACTAGAGTCTTGAATACCTCCAATGACCCCGTCATATGTTTCGATGCACCATTGTCCATGTACCATGTAGCCTAATAGATTGTACCATATGACATATGAGAGATCATAGAAAAGTATTCATCCTCCAACCTCCTAGTGAGAACATTTATCTCAGCATCAGTGGAAACACTGGCAACCTGCTTTCCTTTCTTCTTTTAATTCATCTCCCATTTTCTTCTTCATAGAAAATCTCGATGAAAAATGACTCATTTCGCCATAGTTGAAACACTTTACTTTACTCAAGTCCTTCTAATTTCCCTTCATTTGTGTTGTAAGTGCCACATCCTCATCTGAAGCCTTCATCTTTGGATAAAGATCCTTGTCTCACAACTCCTCCTAAATGAAATCGTCCCATAGCATATTCCAGTCTGGAAACTTATCTCTGGCAACAATCCCCTTTATGAAGGGCTTCCATTCCTCAGTGAACCCTTTCAAAGCAACCCACACCATATCTGAATCTAAAATAGTCACACCGACAGTAGCAAGCTCATATTTGACCTGAGACAACCTCGTCAGATATGAAGTCACTTCTTTACCCTACAACATCTTTGTGGACTTAAACTTATCCTCTAATACCATTACATGGTTCTCATTTTTATTCTAGAACAAATTTTGAAGATCCATCCACATCTCATGTGTAGTGTTCTTCCTAGAAAAATGAGGTATTTGGGATCCTTCACACCATCTAGGATGATCAATCTCACCTTCGTATCCAAGTCCTCATACACTTATAGCTCCTTAGGGTCAGTTGTCTTCTTGATGGATTTCTCAGCGAACTCCCAAATCCTGTTGACCTGCAAGACCAACTTGATCTTTTCCTTCCATGGACTATAGTTGGACAATCCTTTCAACCTATCGTCGAACAGGAGACCAACCTACAACTTCAACATTGTAGTGAGCCCTTCATCTACAATGTGGCCAAATCCCTCTTAAGTTGTACTTATCATTGCATTCTTTGATTCACTGGCTTCCAAATTATCTTAAACATGCTCTGGTACCATGTTGAGTTTCCACGACCCTGGTTTTTAGGATAGAATCTTAAATCTCTAGTACCGAACCAAGAATCTCAACAAAGCTACTTTGCACATAAGAATACAAACAGTAATAAATCACACATGCACAAATATAGACAAATTTTTACAAATTTTTAAAGCCAACTTCATTATATTAATCAACATATAATATAACTATTTAGGGCTCCCGTACCAAGGATAATGGCCCTCAAATATCCAATAGTACAAGAATACAAGATATAATGACAATCACGACCTCTATGTCATATCTCATCATGTTGGTCCTTCGCTTCTGATTTGTTCTCTAGTTTCCCCTTAGTCCATCAAGGAACAACACGTAGAGACTCTAGGAGAGTTGCCTGTTATCACTATTGCAAGTCACTTTCGCTATAATGAACTTTGGCTCATTCAATCTTCTCCTCTAGGTTGGAAAATACATGAGCTATGAAACTTCCAATCTATCAGTCACTTTTGTCCTTCATAGTGTTGCACATTAGGCTCAAAACATCACCCAACTTTAGCTTCCAAGTTCCCTTTATGACAATTGATCAAGAGATGCACTTGGGCTAACTACATGCTAACCTCCAGCAGTGCAAAGGTTCTAAATACAACTGTTTATCATTCACTACAGAAATTGCCCACTGGTTAGAGTATCTAACCACCAAGTCTACCCCTCCTCTTTGGCTACTACAAGCCACCAAAATAGATCATTGACTTTAGAAACATTGTCAACAATAAGGTACTAATCATACATCTTCTTGACCACGAGTTTTTTGCACTTGAAATCTTAGATGACAGTTTTGGTTAGGGCTTCACAATAGCCCTAGACCCGTTGCAAACTCCTGCGTTTATGCTCCATAATTGTTCAAGTTTTGTGTTGTACCTTCCCTTGACTATGGCCTAGTCCATGTAGGATGCTAAACCTCTCATCTTCCTCAAACAAGGACTACACACCTATTGTAACTTTAGGAAGGTCTACGACCCATACCTATAACAAAACGTAGTTCCAAAATGCACCCACACTACCCAGATCTCCTCCCAAATCACTCGGCCCTCTCCCAAATGAACTTGGCCTTCACTATAGAGGTAAAGAAACCCTAAACTCACCCAAATGACTGCTTCTACCTCATTGTTCTTACTCCTTGACCTGCGCCCCAGAAAACAAAAGATTTATTGACTTGTTTGCACTTAGATGATGCAATATAAACTCTCAACAGACCTCAATTTATACACAAATGTGAGGGATACGTGTGGTGTGAACAACTCTAATTTGGACACAAGTCAGCCTACTCTTTTCTCCCAAATTAACCTACAACCACATATAATAAATTTTAAAAATTCATATCTCATTGTAGGCAACTCAAAATTCAATGATTTTCGGTGCATTGGATTCTCCTCAATGTGCTCTACCATCTCCATCCATCACATGTCCAAAATTCATCACAGATTCACACCCACCAGCTTGGGTGCAAAGCCCACATCTTGGGTTATAAGACCACAATGTCTTATTGTGGCGCTCCAACCTCCAAACCATGAACCATAGGGCTTGGAGTAACTCCCAAGCTATCAAAAATCAACATTGGGTACTTAAGTGAGATATTTTCCCATTATTTGAGTTAGAAATAAGGCTTCAGTAACCTTACCTAAACCACAATTGATTAGGATGTTTCATTTTGTTCCTTAATGGCCTTGGTTTGTACTAATGTCATATTACATATAATTCATAACATCATTTAAATAAAATATCTATAGTATAGGCCTTCGATCCCACAATTAAACATTCATTTACACCTTGATATTTTTCCTTTCTACTTATAGTAGTCCTCTCATGTTTGTAAAGTATCTTCAAACCTCCTCTCTTCTTTCAATTATATTACTCCAATATAATAAGAATAATAGGACCTAGAACGAATGCTTGAATTCCAGCAAACGGGTTCTCTGAGATTGAGGCCCGTTATACTATTTATTTGGTAGGGGAAGAAAATACTACTTAAAATTTTTTGCTATAAATCACATTCCCCATCGAAGGAAAAGTTTCATTCCCATCAATACCCATCTCACATAACTATCATTCACTAACATATCACACATGCCCTTCTCTCACACAAAGATTCTCCCCATCACTCACTAACTAATTATCTCTCTCATATCAAGTCCCCTTCCTTCATAGACAGACTAATTCAATTTCTTACTTGATACCCATCTTTTGTCCCCTTCATTCCCAATCTCACATACACATCATACCAGTATCACCTCCCAATCATACCCACCTTGACCCAATGCTTCTGTATTATTGTATATTTTTTAAATTACCAAAGTGAAATAAATTAACCAATAATAACAACAAACCATATAACACACAAGTTTCATTTTGGTAAATATCAATGTAGGGAAAAACTAGCTAATTTCCCATTGGAGCTCACACCACACCTCTCATGACACTAAACCACCCATGTGAAATCTTGTTTTGAGACCAAGACCTTGCCAATGCCAGAGTGAATGATCGCCCTCACCCAAGATTCATCCTTGCTTGACATCATCACTCGTAGGAGTACTCACACTGCCATCAACACAGAACATTATTGGCCCATCATTTCCTTATATAGGGAAGTAAACATACATCTACTTTGCTATAAAATATTGAGACATCATCAAACTAAACTCAATGCACTCAATTTAGATATGTATCATTCCCTTGGGAATTTTGTGGCCTCAGCACCTTTATTGTTAGATACTCCAAACCCACATCCAAATAAATGAATCCATCACCCAAGCCACTCTTGCTAGTGATTCTAGGCTAATCGAGGATCTAATACCACATAAAAACTAGAGAAAGTGAGATAAATATTAACCAGCAAAAAAAACAAAATAATGCACACAATATTTATCTTGAAAAACCCCAAAAAATGGAAAAACCAACTAACAAGATCTATTAGTCCCTTAGCCAAATTCGGTCATCCCAACCAAGTTTTCCAAAATTTCTTCCTCTAATCCCATTACAATGAATTCTTCCCAAGCCTTTTAAAGGCTTCATAACATGCAATCCATAGGATGAAACCACAAGAATTCAAAACCATGTGCCCAAAACCACCATTTTTTTACCAAGCAACTTTGACTCACTAGTCAATTTTACCTAACAATACATTTCTCTTATTTCCAATTTGAAACCCTAATTTCTTGATTGTCATCTTCGACCAATAAAAAAATTAAGATTCCTTGGGGCAAATTCCATAGAATATATGGTGATCTAGGTCTACCATAAATCTAACGATGGTTTCACATAATGTGTACATTTTCTCTTTCTCAATTCACTACATACAGCATTCGCAAACTTGCTTATCTTAGTTATGCTACCTTCAACACCACTATTAGGTCCCTATACTACTAGTGTAACCCTTTATTATTATTAGTGCAACCCCCTTATTTTATTATTGTTCCCATATAGTCCCCATGTTGTTATTATTGTGCCCCATAGAATCCCATTATTGTTCTTGTTGTGCCCCTACAATATTATTGTTATGTAGGCTTTGATTGTATTAGGATCCCTCAGACTCCTATATATAGAAAGTAGGTCTTGTCATTTGTATCATCGAAGAATTATTCATTTGTATAATGTAAAGTAGGTTTCACCTTTGAAGAGGCAGATTTTGAAGTCGTTGATCTATCTTTGCTTCTATTTTGTGAGTTGGTTGCATAACATTTGCTATCAGAGACTTTGGATTCTAGGGTTTCACTACTCCAAACAGGTCATCGTGGAATTTTCGCTATAAATTTTTTTCTACGATGCTTCAGAAACTTAAATTAAAACCCATTTGACCTAAAATCTTAATGAACCTCGGGTCCAAATTTCAGATCTATTATTGCTATAGTTTCGGATATAGGATCCAAGGAAGTTAGGGTTTTTGCAGGACCACAAATTATATCTCAAACAGGTGACCTGCGGGAAATCATCATAACATTTCCTCTAAGCATTAGATTGAAATTTCGTAAAACTTTACAGAAATAGGACAGATTTTATTTTTCTTTTTATTGGTTTCAAGTCCTAAGGTCAAAACAGTGACACGTGGTACTTTGTACAAGTTCGCTCGACTGAACTAATATATAATCAGGTCATCATGGGAGATTTGGCATAACTCTTCCTTGTAGAATCCAATATTGATCCGACTTGGGGAGTTGGAAATAGGACTCATAGGGCTACTACAAGGCAAAATTTCAGGCCTTGGAAATCCAAAATTTCATAGATACAATAGATTCAATATCGAGCTCCTACAAAGTGAAAAAAGGTGTGTAGTTTTTTTAAATTTTTGCATAAGTCTGGATTGAAAAATTAGTTTGAAGGAATTAAAAGGGAATAGTGAAGCATAATTATCATTAATTGTTGACCCGAAGAAAGAAAATGGAAACACCTAGTAAGCAACCTAAAATATCTAACATGACTCATGAAGAAGGAGAAGAAATGCAACATGATATATCAAAATTACGAGACCAAGTGCAACAAAATTCACTCTCACAAAAAGTAACAGAAGCTAAGATGGATGGTTTAAAGAAAGGCATGGAAGTTAAGATGGATGGCATGGAATCTAATATGGATGGTTTAAATAAAGGCGTGGACGCTAACATGGATGGTATAGAATAAAAACTTAAAGGAAACATGGAAGATTTGTAAACAGATTTGACAATTTTTTTACAAGAAATGTTTACTAATGGCGAAAGGGTAGTAAAGAAAACTCAAGATGAGAACAAAAGAAATGTTAATCATGATTTCATAGACTCTAATGTTGGATTGAAGACCCACCACGTTCCAAAGATCGATATGAGGAAGTTTGATGGCAAGGATCTCGTAACATGGATACTACAGATGGAGCAATATTTTGATCTCCATAATGTGAAAACAGACACAAAAGGTACGCATTGCAACTTTATATCTGGAACCAAATTAGTTTTTATGGTATCGATGACTTTTCTCTCGTAAACAAATTTTCACTTGGGCAATTTTTATGGAAGAAATGATAGCACATTATGAGGATACAAAAAGCAAAACCTTTTTTAGCCAATTGATAAATATCAAACAAAAGGGTTAAATGATAGAGAACATGGAGGAATTCCAAAAATTGAATATAAGGCTAAAAGATATTCCAGAGGAGCATAGGATTTATGTGTTCATAAGGACTTTAAAGGATAAAACTCAACATGAGGTTTGCCTTTGGGAACCTAATTCATTGGAGAAGGCATTCAGGTTGACAAGAAAAATGGAAAGAAAAATTATGGCAATAAGGAAGGCTACCACTCACAACTATAAGGATGGATCTTGTAATGCATTGGCCAGAATTACCACTCTTCAAACTATCAAGATTCGGGCAATACCCATAATTTTATTCATTTTAAGATAGCCAAGGAATTGAATTTCTTCCTATATCCATCACCAGAGTGTCAAGTGATGGTTGCAAGTGGAGGAACTATAAATTGCTCCAGTAAGTGCCATAATATCAAGCTATCCATGGGAGAATATGTATTGAATATACCAATGCTTTCCATTCCAATGGATGGTTCTAATGTTGTACTAGGAGTCCAATGGCTATCCTTGGGTACAATAGGTTTTAACTTTCAAGAACTTTTCATGAAATTTGTTTCGGAAGGAAAGGAAGTTGAATTAAGGGGTATCGCAGGGAAACCAGGAAAGATAATAAGATCTAATGGAATGACAAAGCTTATAAATAAATAACAATGAGGCATAATTGCACAATTATGTTCACTATAGGTTCCCACATCAAAATCATCTATTTCTCCAAATATCCAAAAAGTCTTGGACAATCATTCCAAGTTGTTTGAGACTCCCAAAGGCCTCCCACCTATTCTTGATCATGATCATGCTATTCATTTGATTCTAGGAAATGTTCCTCCAAACATCGGGCCTTATAGATATCCCTATGCCCAAAAGAGTGAAAATGAATGTATGGTGGCAGAAATGCTAGAGACTGGTATAATTCAACCTAGTCAAAGTTCTTTCTTTGCTCCAGTAGTATTGGTGCATAAAAAGGATGGATCATGGCGCATGTGTCTAGATTATAGGGATCTCAACAAGCTCACTATTAAAGATAAAGTTCCCATTCTAATCATTGATGAATTACATGGAGCAATTTACTTCAGCAAGTTGGATCTTCATTCAGGATATCATCAAATTAGAATGAAGACTGAAGACCTTCAAAAAACATCATTTAGAACTCATGACAGTCATTATGAATTTTTGTTCATGCCTTGTGGCCTTACCAATTCACCTTCTACATTTCAAGTTTTGAGAATTCCATTTTCAAACCCTTCCTTAGAAAATTTGTGGTAGTATTTTTTGATGATATATTAATCTACAACAAGTCTTGGGAGGATCATGTTCAACATGTTGACAGGGTGCTAAAATTATAGGAGGAGAAACAATTATATGCAAAAAGCTCCAAATGTTTCTTTGGAGTACAAGACGTGGAATATTTGGGTCATATTGTATCTCATGAAGGTGTTAAGATAGAGCCTAGCAAAATTAAATCCATTAAGGAATGGAAAATTCCCACATCCATAAAGCATCTACGAAGATTTCTCAGGTTGATAGGGTATTATTGCAAGTTTGTTAATAATTATGGGAGAATAGAAGCACCTCTAACAACATCACTAAATAAATATGCATTTTCTTTGACTCCAAAAGAAACTAAGGCCTTTGAACATCTTAATGAGGCAATGTTCCAAGCACTGGTCTTGGCTACGCCAAACTTCACAAAAACCTTTATTGTGGAATGTGATGCCTTCGAAAATGGAATTGGTGATGTTTTAATGCACAAATAAAGACCCATTTCTTTCGAAAGTCGTCCAATCAAAGGAAAGTATTTACACAAAGCTATTTATGAGAAGGAAATGTTGGCAATACTACATGCACTTAAGAAATGGCGACCATACCTGATGGGAAGACACTTCAAGGTAAATACGGATCATGATAGCCTTAAATACTTTTTAGAAAAAATATTATCTTCAAAAGAACAACAAAAATGGGTCACAAAGATGTTGGGTTATGACTTTGAAATCATCTACAAAAAAGGGAGCAAAATTTTGTTGCAGATGCACTCTCAAGAAAGGATGGGGATGTGGAAGCATTTTTTTGTGCCATTTCTATTATCCAACCAGATTGAATAAATGAAGCAAGGGATGAATGGAATAATGAAGAAAAAGTGTGGGCACTCATTCAAAAGTTACTGAAAATCCCAGTTCAAACAATATTGCTAGAACTTGACGAGGAAGGAAAAATCATATTGGAACCTGAAGCAGTCATAGAAAAAAGAAATCGGCAACTATGAAATTAATCAATTTTAGAGTATCTCATCAAGTGGAAGAACTTACCCGTTGAATATTCCACATGGGAGGATGAAAATTTTATACAGAATCATCCATAACTACTCAAGCGTTGAGGACAACACTTTTTGAAGGAAAGGGACATGCTAGGTCCCAATACTACTAGTGTAACCCCTTATTGTTATTAGTGCAACCCCCTTATTGTATTATTGTGTCCATATAGTCACCATGTTGTTATTATTCTGCCCCATATAAGCCCACCATTGTTATTTTTGTGCCCCTACAATATTATTGTTAGTGGTGGAGACAGTTATGGAAACTGAAGAGCCTAGATAAAGCTAGATTGTTTATGTGGTGTTTATTAGAGAACAAAGTGCCTACTAGGGAAAATCTGAAACGGAGATATTTTTAGGGCCCATCATGGTGTGCAATGTGCCATAACAGTGATGAGATTGTCGACCATTTATTGTTACATTGTTCTTATTCTACACAAATTTGGAATCTAATTTTCGAGCTCTAGATGTCTGTATAAAATGGAAGGGGGATGATATCAACAAAGCTTGGATGTCATGGTGGGAAGCGGCATAGTCTCATAAACTTAGAAATGTTCCACTTTTGGTCTATTGGGGTATTTGGCTTGGAAGGAATCAGAAAATATTCCATGATTCAATCAAACAATTGGATCTAATAGGAGCCCAAATAACAGTTATTTACAACTTTATCCCTAATGAAGAGCAGCAACAGAACCCACAGAATATTATTGTTGAGACTATTGATCGTTCAATTCCATGGGTGTATTTCAATGGATCATCCCAATAGGGTAGAAGTGGAGGTGGTGCAGTCCTTTATCTGAATGATAACCATTATTTCAAATTTAAAATGGGCTTGGGTATGGGTACAAATAATTTTTCAGAGATCAACAGTCTAAGATTACTCCTATTTTCCATTGAAAAAGGATGTCGAAAGCTACAAATATTCAAAGATTATAGAATTACCATTAAATCTTTCAATCAATAGTCAGAATGTCACATTCGCACACTCATAAATCTGTTGGATGAAGTAATTTTATTAAAATCACATTTTGATTGTGTTTCCTATCATCACATTTACATGGAAAGGAATGGTATTTTTGACGATTTATCCAAGGAAGCTACATAGAAGGATCTTGGTACTTGGTTGATATCAAAACAGATTAATCCAAACCACTTCTAGTATTACCACCGGACTTTTATCGACAATCCACTTCAAGATGCAGCACTTACTTGACATCATATGAACTATAATACGTTTTGAAACTTATATTTTGCACATTGTGTGTGTGTGTGTATATATATAGATGTGATGATGATGATGATGATAGTTAGTTAATAGGAATGGATACAAATTTTTGAACATATGTTATTGACTTTCGATATGATGTTCTCCAAGATATTTATATTGGGGTATATTTTGCATCATGGTCAACTTAGATCACCATTTTGGATATGCTTTTAAAGCATCAACAACATGCAATTTTGATGCAGGAGCATTCAGCTCTACAATATCATTGTATTTTAGTAGACATAGGGGGTCTTGTGTTTCAAGGAAGTTGATTTCCTAAGTTTGAATTAATGTAATTATTTAGGATTTTGAGTGATTTTAATGAGAATAGGATTTAATTAAACATTGTGAGACATATTTGTAAATGTTCTCGAATGTAGGAGAACATGACAAATTTAGGATAGTTGAGAGATTGAGAGATTTGAGAATTAATTGTAAAACTTAGATTAGGAGTTAGTTCATGATTTTTTGGATTAGAGAGGATCCTTAAAGATAAAGAAGAGATTTTAGGATTTTTTTAAGAAGTTTATGGATCTAAACCAGGAATTGGTTTTAGAATCATTTTGTATAAATGTAAGCCTAAAAGGCATAGTCAGGGGTTAGATAGTTAGATGGTTAGATAATTAGCTAGTTGGAGAGTATAGGTTTGATTGTAAGCCTACAGGAAGATTGTAAAATAGAGGCCACTGACATTAGAATATCATTCCAAAGAGAGAGAGACTCTTATGTAAATACTTGTTTATTAATACAAACAACTCAATTCTGAGTTTACGTGTGTGTCTGGAGTAATTCAATTATAATCTGTGTGTGAAGTAGAGTATTCTGCATAACAGAGGTTGCAGGTGGAATTCGGACAGAACACAGAGAAGAAGAATGACACGGAGGATCGTAATGGATCGTTGAAACTGATTGAAGGATCAAAGTAAAAGCTCTGGAGGGACAGTAATTAAAGAAGCACACGAAGTTAAGCTCGGGAGGAATTGCGTGGCAAAACATTAGAAGGATGAGAACCCTAAAGTAACCGAAAACCATCAAAAACATTGAATAAGCGGCATAAAAACCCAAGTAAGGAAATGGATGAAGGAGTGAAGTGTTGATGCACAGGAGTCATTGGATTTACCAAATCAACAGACAAGATTTTTTCTTGACAAGTGGCCAGGATTAAGTCGCATAGAATGGAGCTAAGAAATGAACGGTGGAGAATCGAAATTAAAATTGCATCACAACATATCATAGGAGTAAGTAAACCCCGACCTTAAGCAATTTGAGATTTGCAATTGCGATGTGCGATAGCATCGTTGACCGTTAGATCAAGTGTTCTAATCAACTGTAGAGGATCGTTGATAAACCCCACATCGCAATATTTCCTTGGTGAGGATTGAAACTTGGGCCACAAGAAAGTGCGAATGTGACTTGCGAAATCCGATGCGATCGACGATTAGTTCGCATCGAAATATTCCATAGTAGAGGTACCATGGCCTTTAACAATTGCGATACGACATGCAATGCTGAGTGGACCGAGAAGTCTTGTGATGTGAGATGTGAGTGAACTCAAGAAGGTTATGGACGTGGTTTATTTGATATTAAGTTCGGTTGTGTTATCGCGTATTGGAGGCGAGAGGAGGAATGCATATTAGAGTGATTCACGAGAATTGCGACAACCGATTGATCTAATGGAATAAATCAATGGTGGAGAATGAATGTAAAAATATCATGGAATGGAGGAAGAGAGTAATCACATCCCGCAAATCAGGAATTTCGAATGCAAGTTCTTAAGAGTCTTTGAAACCCCGCGATAGCGATAAAGGCATGCATCAGTACATGTGCAAAGGTGAAGTGAATGTGAAAAGGTAAGTTCACGTATGTTTTATGAGTACTTCTACTGTATAAGGTTTATGATAGAAATAAAGTTTGGAGAATGTTTTAAGGGTAAGTCCAATATAACCAAAGAATAAGAGTGGTGTTTGGTTAAATATGTGTGGCATAAGGATTAGTTAAAGTTAATGAGGGTGAACAGAGTCCCGATGGAAAGGATAGATTAAGGGTAGTCTAGGTTAGTAATAAATCATTCCGTTGAGATATGATTAAGGGGGTTTTAAACCATTAATTAGTGAAGATTTGACTCAGCGGAGAGTCTGAAATTCCTGGGGCAAAACAAATTTAGCATTTCATATGCATACTATGGGTATACGTGGGTTTTCCTGTGTCAATTTTGGTATGAGAGCATAATTATGGTTGAAACATTTGGTATTAAGGCAACACAAAGAAATCTGTGTGAAAATTTCTTTGAAAAAATTTAGAACAGAGTTATGTGTTAAGATGTGTAAGCAGGCAAGAGGAGATCAGATTCTAATCTGATAAACAGTAGGCACACAGAGATAATGTGTAGCAGAACTTGCAGATGCAAGGAGATAGAGGACAATCCATTTGAAGTATAGGAAATGGTGGAACAAGATCATGCAGAAATCTTGAAGGTGAGTTGACATGTTTTGTTTTGATTTGAATATTGGAGAATATGTGATTTTTATAATGATGCATAAGTAGCAACATAAGAAGGTGAGAAGATTGCAACAACCTGGAGTGAGGAGTGCTCAATTAGTTCCAGAGGAAAGAACCAAAGAAATGCTAATAGACTGAGCTCAGAGGAAAGAAGCTTAGTGAGGCATATGTAGTAAGGAGGAGACTTGTTACTACAGAGGTATTGTTGTAGATCACAAAGGTAATTCCACAAAGGATGTGGGTAGAATTGCTAAGTAATGAAGGAAGCTGGTAAGAGTTTCGTGAAAGAAGAGGTGATCAGAACCAGGTATTTCATGGTGATTTAAATACAAGAAGACAATTGTGTTCTTAGAAGGTGCATATGAGTTAAAGCCTAGAAGGAGTAGAGAGAAGTGCTTGAAAGGAGGTTCTAGAGATAGAGAACCAAGTGCTTGCCAAAAAACCAAGTATAGAGGAAAGCTTGGTGAAGTAAGTGGCAGCAGGGAGGACTTCCTGTTAAAGAAGCTTTAATGCAGCTCATAGGGAATGAGTGAGGAACTCATAGAGATGGAGAAGAAGATGACTACTGATAGTCATAGTAGATGTTATGAGGAAGACCACAGTAGAATAAAAGTGAAGAAGGAGGATGCCAAGGCAAATGGAAAGAGGATGAGTCAAGAGGAATTTGACAAAGAGATCGCTGAGATGATAGAACAACTCGATGTGTTGATGATGATACTAGAGGAAATCCAGAGACAAGGTTGGGTCTTGGAAAAGAAGCCAGTGAAGTGGCATAAGTTAGAGAGAAGGCTACAACAAAGGCAAGTAAGGTGGCTGATTGGAAAACTCAGAGAAGTTGAGTTAGAAATGGAAGTGTCTATTTGTGAACTAGGGCAGGGTGAATTTCTGGGTGAAGAATAAGGAATTATTGACGATTTTCTGAATTTTTGGACAAATGCAAACCAGTAGGAGAATGTAAAACCTTATATTGTTGAATCTAATAACTTTGATGTGATTACAGGTTTTGCAGAGGATGAGCAATCTTTTGAAGTTGTCAAAAGTATGGAAGAGTATCTTTCAGAAGATAAAAACTCTGAAGTAAATAATGATGGAGAATGTCTCTTAAATGAAGAAAGAAGTGAATTATTATAGCAGAAAGAACTTAGTAATACATTGATGTTTGAAGCTGTGACAACATAGGAAGAATTTCTTGTGAAAGGAGATTAAATTCAGTCTGAAGAACTGATATGTGAAGCAATAGTTGAGATTGTTGAACCTTGTAATTTTCAAATTGATAATTTGTGTATAAATGCAGGAATCATAAGTAATGATGAAGTATTTATGAAGTGTCACAAATAAATTGAGTTTTTGGAGTATTTGTTGGGAAATTCAAAGTATGACAGTGTGATTGCAGAGGAAGGAGTTCACTATAGTGGACAAGATCAGAAAGACATCATTAGAGCATATGATGGGGAAGGACGACTAACTAATAGCCTTGAGAGTACTTTAGAGAATTATTTATAGAATACTTTAAAGAATTTGAATCAGCATACTGATGTGTCGATAGAAGAGGAGAAATCAAAGCATCATAATGAAGTGCTGCCAAAGGAAGAAGAGGCATTGAGGCCTTATGTTTTTTATTTTAATAATTGTTTTGTGAGTGCAAGTTTAGCTGAAGATGTTGGAGGAAATTTGGAACAGATGAGCAGCGAATTAAATATGGTAGAAGAGGATTCTATGGAAGAATTTAATCCATGGAACAAAGATGTTCAATTGCTGGAGAGAATGTTGGAAAGTCGGGATTCAATGCAGAAAGAGATAATCATAAAAGAGAGTAAGGATGAAAGGAAAACAGAAAGAGTAAGTGATAGAATTCGACAACTTCAAGGAGAAAAAAAGCATATTGAAGAGTTAGTGGACAGCAAAAAAAACCTGAAACAAAGAGAAAGAGGAAGAAGTAAGTGGTGGAGTATGGACTAGTCCAAGGATGTGCTGGAAATGGAGATTGAAGAATTATGGCAGTTGATGTTGAAACAGTCCATATGGAGGAGATTGATAGTAGCGGGAAGGATGATCAATTAGAACTTGAACCTAATTTACAAGGAGAGGAAGATGAAACAGAAGACAGCAGACATACAGCAGCAGCAAAGGTGAAAGGTATTTGGGCAATTACAAACTAAATTTTGGGACCTTGGAGGTTTTCTATTAACATATGAACACACATGGTCAAGAGATCATGAATATTTTCTACTTTGGGAGTCTGATGCAGGAACATTCAGCCCAACAATATCATTATATTTTAGTAGACATAGGGGGTCTTGTGTTTCAAGGAAGTTGATTTCCTAAGTGTGAATTAATGTAATTATTTAGGCTTTTGAGTGATTTTAATGAGAATAGGATTTAATTAAATATTGTGAGACATATTCGTAAATGTTCTCGAATGTAGGAGAACATGAGAGATTTAAGATAGTTGAGAGATTAATAGATTTGAGAATTAATTGTAAAACTTAGATTAGGAGTAAGTTCATGATTTTGTGGGTTAGAGAGGATCCTTCGAGATAAAGAAGAGATTTTAGGATTTTGTTGAGAAGTTTATGGATCTAAACCAGGAATTGGTTCTAGAATCCTTTTGTATAAATGTAAGCCTAAAAGGCATAGTAGGGGTTAGATAGTTAGATGGTTAGATGATTAGCTAGTTAGAGAGTAGAGGTTTGATTGTAAGCCTATGGGCAGATTGTAAAACAGAGGCCACTAACATTAGAAGATCAGGCCAAAGGGAGAGAGACTCTTGTTTAAATACTTGTTTATTAATACAAACAACTCAATTCTAAGTTTACTTGTGCGTGTGGAGTAATTCAATTATAATCTGTGTGTGAACTAGAGTATTCTGTGTAACAGAGGTTGCAGATGGAGTTCAGACAGAACACGGAGAAGAAGAATGACATGGAGGATCGTAATGGATCATTGAAACCGATTGAAGGATCGAAGTAAAAGCTTTGGAGAGACAGTAATTAAAGAAGCACATGAAGTTAAGCTCAGGAGGAATTGCGCGCAGAACATCAGAAGGACAAGAACCCTGGAGTAACCCAAAACCACAGAAAACATTGAATAAGTGGCATAAAAACCCAAGTAAATAAATGGATGAAGGAGTGAAGTGTTGATGCATAGGAGTTGTTGGATCTACCAGATCAATCGATGAGATTTGTTCTTGACAAGCGTCCAGGACTAAGTCACATAGAATGGAGCTAAGAAATGAATGGTGGAGAATTGAAATTAAAATCGCATCACAACATATCATAGGAGTAAGTAAACTCTGGCCTTAAGCGATTTGCAATTGCGATGTGTGATAGCATTGCTAACCGTTGGATCAAGTGTTCTGATCAATGGTAGAGGATCGTTGATAAACCCCGCTTCGCAATATTTCCTTGGTGAGGAATGAACCTTGGGCCACAAGAAAGTGCGATATGCAATGTGCGAAATCCGATGTGATCAATGATTAGTTCACATCGCAATATTCCATAGTAGATGTACCATGGCCCTTAATAGTTTTGATATATGGCATTGCGACATGCGATGTTGAGTGGATGAGAAGTCTTACGATGTGCGATGTGAGCAGACTTGAGAAGGTTATGGATGTGGTTTATTTGATTTGAAGTCCAATTGTGTTATAGTATATCGGAGGCGATAGGAAGAATGCATGTTAGAGTGATTCACGAGAATTGCAACAATCGATTGATCGGACGGATGAAATCAATGGTGGAGAATGAATGTACAAATATCATGGAATGGAGGAAGAGAGTAATCGCATCTCGCAGATAGGGAATTCCAAATGCAAGTTCTTAAGAGTCTTTGAAACCCAGCAATAGCGATAAAGGTATGCATCAGTAATTGTGCAAAGGCCGAGTGAATGTGAAAAGGTAAGTTCACGTATGTTTTATGAGTATTTCTATTGTATAAGGTTTATAATATAAATAAAGCGTGGAGAAGGTTTTAAGGGTAATTCCAATATAACCAAAGAATAAGAGTGGGGCTTGGTTAAATATGTGCGGCATAAGGATTAATTAAAGTTTTTTGGGTGAACAGAGTCCCGATGGAAAGGATGGATTAAGGGTAGTCTGGGTTAGTAACAAATCATTCCACTGAGATATGATTAAGGGGGTCGTAAGCCATCAATTAGTGAAGATTTGACTAGGCAGAGAGTCTGAAATTCCTGGGGAAAAACAAATTTTTCATTTCATATGCATACTGTGGGTATACACATGTTTTCCTACGTCAAATTTTCAATATTTTATATAATGAAAGTTATGATTTTCCCTCTCGGAAAAAAAAGAACACACGTAAATCATGGTGTGCATGGTTTATTTGTGTTATTTTTATGTATGTGATTGTTACCATTATTTCTCTCATAATATTTTTAATCCTAACATAGACCTTCTCTCACCTTAGTTGATTTAATCCTTCTACCTCAAGGGAGGTTCCATAATAGTTAGGTTAAAAGAGGGAGGTATCACCTTTATAATGACACTTTGGTTCAACATACAACATTGTTTCATTATTTTACATGGTAGAGATAGGTGTTTTATCACATTGTATAGGAGATCAAGATCAACTCCAATTTGCAAGAAGGTGTCATTATGTGTGTAGGTTCATTCAAATGGAGCACGGCTCTAGCCTAAGAAGTTTCATCTCCTACAACACTTTTTTGGGTGAGTTCATTTTCATCTCTTTTCATCTTCATCATTTAGGTTAATAAGGTCAAGAAAGAAACCAATAAACTAACCATAGTTAATTTTCCTTCCTTTATTAATTTGTCTGTATGTTTAGTTATTTTTAATCCCTAATTACTCTACATGACCAAGTCACATAGCTAACCCTAAAACCTGAGTTAACTTAGTCACATTATTTCCCTCTTTTCTTCCAATATTTATCTCTCCTAGGGTTTCATGGTTTTTCCATAAAACCAAGTATTGACTCTAATTTATCATTCCTCCATATCATACATTTATTCCTCACTCTAATCATCCTGCTACATTTTGGTGACACAAAATTTCCCTTGTGTTAATCATGTACTCCACCATACAAAATATTGTGTCATTTTTTTATGAGAGAGGGAATGTTCCACTTCCTTGCCTCCAACCCTTTGCCTAATTACAGTCTTCCCAAACAAATATATTCATGGTTTGTCTCTCACTGCAATAGAAGTTATGAGTCATGCTAGAATCATTAATGTGGCAAGTTATGTGGACGCTCATGATCCCCCTCTCTCTCACTAGTTCAAGTTGTTTAACTAGAGTTATCTAAAGGTCTTAAATTTATAAAACTCATCATGCTCAATGTCCTAATATTATTGACCAACTTGAATCCCATGTCTATTTTGAATATTAAGGTAGCTTCTCATTTCACATAGATTATTATTACCCTCAACCAATCCTTCCCAAATTTCCTCAACAAAGTTCCAGGTTCATAGTTTGTCTCCCCTCATGTCTTCCTCTCATCTAGTTCTTCCAGTCACTGGCCATAACCCGACATGATCTTGGGTCTCCCCTTCATCCATTCCCTTGTCCTTTGGATCCATGAGTTTCAATACTTTTGTAACAATTTGTAAACCCTATTACAAATATATTTCCAAACAAGCCAAGTGCACATGCAACCTCAACAATAAAATTCTCAAGCCTTTCCAAATATTAACCAAGGGAATGTCCACATTCTACCCCAAGACTTTTAGCATCATCCAAGTATTCATACAACAAAAATCTTGAATGTGAGACAAGAAATCATATCAACTTCTTCATAATCCATGAACCAAGTTCCATACAGCCTAACATATGTCAAACTAAAAAACCAAGTATGCATGCTAATAGGATCTTCATCACCTTGGCAAGTGTTTATACCAACAATGATACAACACCAAAACACTAATTTCAAGAAATTTGGAGCTCAAGTATGAGCATGTTCAACACCCTTACATCTTGCAATAGACACTTGTATCCTCAACCAAGTATAGGAAGTGTTGACAAGGCACCACCCTCAAATAACAAAGAAAATCCCTATGGTGGTTACCCTAATCAAAATTTAGGCCCCCCTGATAGAAGGAGCACCTTATATAGGCCTTCCTTCACGTAAATATCTAGACAGTCTTTTGCACTTCAAATTGCAGTGGGATGGTTTCCTCCCAACTTTCCTAGGTTCCCTAAATTCAATGAGACCAATGGAAAGATCTTGAGAACCATTTTGAATAGCTTATTATTTCTAACACCAAGATAATTTAGGCAACAATATCATTGTAAAGCTCGTTCACCTCTCCAACAAGTTATGCACTTCATTGGTTCCATTATCTACATGAAGGGTTGGATTATGATATTCAAAAAAAATCATCCAATAATATTCAACATTTATAGAATAGATTAGTATAATATTATTACCCTTTTTAACCTTAAACAAGAAGAAAATGAACCTAATTCAACTTTCCCTTATTGATGGCATACGGCTTTGCACAATTCTATGTAAATCTACAAGAGAAACCCTTCCACATTTTTATCGATGCTTTAAATTGTGATAACAAATTCAAAGTTTATATCAAAGGTCCCCTCTCTACTAAATACACCATAACAAACTCCTTTGACTCAAAAATACCTGTGATAATGTTATTATTGGAGATTCAAAAGGTAAGACACCTAATACGCTAAATCTCCAATAGAAATCTAACAAGGGATGAGTTGACAAAGGTACCTTGACCCAAGAAAAGGAAAAAGAAATTTGATCCCTCCTAAGACTAGCAAGTGGTGTAAACACTACAAGTGTAACTCTCATAGCATAGAGTAATGCCGAAAACATAAAAAATTGAGTGTGTTGGGTGTGGAGCATGATTATTTAGAGGTCTTTGTTTCAACCGGCTATATACCCCAGGAAGTTTGTACACCCATCCACGCGGCAGGGTGCGGGGGGGACTTGTCCCCCCCGTGGGGGTTCGGGGGTCCGATCCCCCTCAACTGGGGGTCTAAGGGCCAGCAGTCCCCCGGCAGGGGTTTCGAGGGCAGTGCTCCTGAAGCTAAAAACAGATGTAAAATTGCCTTGTAAAAGTATAGTAATTTCTAGTCAATCTGGGTCGTTCATTAGGCAGATGATCTGATGGTAAAACTTATGTCTAGTTTAGGGTTCTTTGCCCTAGAAGGAAACCCCTCTCTTTGTATGAGGGCATTGTATTGAGGTTGTGTAATAGATGTGTATTCTCTGAGCGAGAAATAGAGAGGTGAGAATGTAAGAGAAAACAGAGGATATTACAGTGGATCTGTTGTAGGTTGTGTCTCTTCATTTTGCTAGATAATAGAAAGGAAGGGCTAGCTGTTTGGGGTGGACGTAGCCCAAACTGGGTGAACCACATATATCTGTGTCTCTCTAGTTTTATGCATTTTCTGTGTTTATATTTATGCAATATTGATCCAGGTGGATGTTGGTGGCGACCCACCTATCCCATTTGGACCCCTGCAACTGTCTCTTTCAGTTTTTCAGTTTCCGTAATTGTAGCACAATTTACTATTTTTAGCAGTTTTTTCGGGTCCTGAACTTCCGGAGCCGTTTTGAGGCCCTAAACGACGTTTTTTGGGAAATCTGGGGGCAACATGGGTCCATGGACCGATGTTTCCTTCCCAAAGTGGTAGTTCTCGGATAGATCTTTCTAACGAGCTATCATACGCGTCAAACGGAGATCGTATGCCAAAGTTACGACCCCGGGAAATTGATGTACCAATTTACCCAAAACGGGGCCCACAATTTGGTGTTTCATCTTCTTGGGTTAGGTTTTGGAATGTGAAGGGTTTTCCATTGTTTCTCAACAATAAATAGGCCTTCGAGCCTCATTGTAACAC
>APFE030807261.1:34884-76367 GCA_000404065.3 Pinus taeda | reverse complement strand
CAAGGAGATTTTGGACAAGTCCATTTGGGTGATGATAAACCCTGTAAAATTATTGGAATGGGTAAGGTTCTTGTAAAATAGCAGAATGGAAACCAATGGCTACTAAAGGAGGTAAGGCATGTTCCAGATCTGAAGGAAAATCTGATTTCAATAGGGTAGTTAGGTGGTGAATGTTGTGTGACAAATTTCACAGATAAAGCTTGGAAGGTCACCAAAGGAGCACTGGTAATAGAAAAAGGTGAAAAGGTTGGTACATTGTATTTATGCAATGGTATTTATAACTCTATTAATGCTTTAACTTCCAAAGGAGCAGATGCAGCATTATGGCATCATAGGCTCGTACACATGAGTGATAAAGGGATGAAGATTCTTCACTAAAGGAAATTGTTGTCGGGTTTGAAGAATGTTGATTTGGACTTCTGTGAGAATTTCATTTATGGAAAACAGAAGAGAGACAGATTTCTTAGAGTTTGGAAAGAAAAGAAGAGCGAAAAATTAGAGCTTGTGCATACAGATGTATGGGGACCTGCTCAAGTATCATCTCTTAGTGGCTCTCATTATTATGTTACTTTTGTTGATGATGTAACTAGAAAAACTTGGATTTATTGTATTAAGAATAAATTTGATGTATTTGATATTTTCAAGAAATGGAAAGATTTGGTTGAGATTGAGACAGGAAAGAAATTGAAGTGTCTCAGATCAGACAATGGAGGTGAATATTGCAACAAATATTTTGATGGGTACTGTCCATAGCATGGAATTCGCAGAGAGAATAAAGTTCCAAGAACACCACAAGAAAATGATGTATCATAAAGGATGAACAGAACAATCATGGAGTGTGCAAGGTGCATGATATTGCATGCAGGATTGCCTTTACAATTTTGGGCAGATGCTGTAGATACTATTGTTTATCTAATAAACAGAGGGCCTTCAAGTTCCTTGGATGGTGGTGTTCCAGAGAAAGCATGGATAGGTAAAAAGGTAAACTACTCTTTTTTAAAGCCTTTTGGTTGTGAGGCCTTTGTCCATATTAATAAAGAAAATAGAACAAAGCTTGAGGCAAAATCAAAGAAATGTACCTTTATTGGATATGGTGTTAATGATTTTGGTTATTGCTTATATGATTATGAAAATCACAAAATCATTAGGAGCAATATGTTTATATTCAATGAAAGGTCTGGTATAAGAATCAGTTGCAGGAAAAGAAACAGAAAAAAAAAAATAAAATAAAAAATAAAATAAAATAAAGGAATAGATAGTTCTTGATGAGATCACTAAAAAATTAAAGGTGCCTGAAAATAATAATAATCAACAACCACAACAACAGCAACCAACACAACAGCAAGATGCACCCCAAACACCTGAAAGTGGTGTTAGAAGATCTACCAGGATAAGTATACCCCTGAACAATACTCTCCTTCATATTATTTATTGTTGACGAATTATGGTGAACTCGAATGTTATGAAGAAGCAATGCAGGTTGAAAGTAGGAAGAAGTGGGAGCTAGCCATGGAAGAAGAGATGGACTCCTTAATGCATAACCAGACTTGGGACTTAGTCAGGTTGCCTGCAGGAAAAGCTACATTGAAGAATAAATGGGTTTACAGGCTGAAGGAAGAAGATGGAGGAAAACAAAGGTACAAAGCTAGACTTGTGGTGAAGGGGTTTGCATAGAAGAAAGGTATTGATTTTGATGAAATATTTTCTCTTGTTTTTACAATGACTTCAATCAGAACTATTTTCACTCTAGTAGCACTTGAAGATTTTCATCTTGAGCAATTAGATGTAAAGACAACCTTTCTCCATGGGGATTTGGAGGAAGAGATATATATGCAGCAACCACAAGGATATGAGGTGAAAGGGAAAGAGAAACTAGTGTGCAGGTTGAAGAAGAGCTTGTATGGCTTAAAACAGGCTCCAAGGCAGTGGTATCTAAAATTTGACAAATTTATGTCTGAACAAGGTTATACTAGACGTCACTCTGATCATTGTGTTTATCTAAAAAAGCAAAATGATGGAAGCTATATTATATTGTTATTGTATGTAGATGACATGCTTGTTGTAGGGTTTAACATGCAAGAAATAAATGTGCTCAAAAGAAAATTGGCAAATTCATTTGCAATGAAAGATTTGGTAGCTGCAAAACAAATCCTTGGTATGAAAATAACTAGAGACAGGAAAATCACAAATTAACATTGTCTCAGAATGAGTACATTCAAAAGGTGTTGAAAAGATTTAATATGCGCAATGCAAAACCAGTTAGTACACCTTTTGCTAGCCATTTCAAACTTAGTAAGGAAATGTGCCCAAAGACCCAAGAAGACATGCATTATATGTCTAAAGTTTCATATGCATCAGCAGTTGGAAGCTTAATGTATGCAATGGTCTACACAAGGCCTGATATTGCATATGCAGTGGGAGTTGTAAGCAGGTACATGAACAATCCAGGAAAGGAACATTGGATGGCAGTGAAATGGATTCTCAGATATTTGAAAGGTACCATAAATCAAGCATTATGCTTGGTGGTTCAAACATTTCTCTACAGGGATATGTTGATGCAGATATGGCAGGTGATAGAGATAACAGGAGGAGCACTACAGGATATGTATTTACTGTAGGTGGAACAGCTGTGAATTGGGTTTCAAAAATCCAAAGTGTTGTTGCACTTTCAACAACAGAAGCAGAGTATGTTGTTTCTACATAGGCTAGTAAAGAAATGATTTGGTTACAAAGGTTTATGGGTGAAGTGGGTAAGGAGCATGATATGGGCACGTTATACAGTGATAGCAAAAGTGCCATTCATCTTGCAAAGAACTCAACATTTCATTCTAGGACTAAACACATACAGCTCAAGTACCATTTCATATGATCAATGTTGGAAGATGGAGAGTTGAAGCTGGAAAAAATACACACTAGCCATAATCCTGCAAATATGCTAACAAAAATTGTAACTAGGGAGAAACTGAGAATATGCTCAGTTTCAATTGGTCTTCAAGGATGACGATGTAGATGAGAAACAACCAGGTCCAAAGAGGAGTCATTGTCCAGCAAATGAAGCAGCGGTGGAGTTGCTACAATCATTTTCCAAGTGGGAGATTGTTGGGTGTGGAGCATGATTATTTAGGGGTCTTTGTTTCAGCTGGATGTATACCCTAGGAAGTTTGTACACCCCTCCAAATGGGGGGGTGCGGGGGTGACTTGTCCCCCTAGCAGGGGTTCGGGGGGGCTGATCCCCCACGGCTGGGGGGTCTGGGGGCCAACAGTCCCCCGGCAAGGGTTTCAGGTGCAGCGCCCCCGAAGCTAAAAATAGATGTAAAATTTCCTTGTAAAGGTATAGTAATTTCTATTCAATCTAGGTCGTTCATTAGGCGGATGATCTAACGGTAGAACTTATGTTTAGTTTAGGGTTTTTTTCCATAGAAGGCAACCCCTCTCTTTGTATGAGGGCATTGTATTGAGGCTATGTAATAGATGTGTATTCTCCGAGCAAGAAACAGAGAAGTGAGACTATGAGAGAAAACAGAGGATATTAGTTGTAGGTTGTGTCTCTTCATTTTGCTGGATAATAGAATTGAAGGACTAACTGTTCGGGGTGGACATAGCCCAAACTAGGTGAACCACGTATATCTGTGTCTCTATGGTTTTATGTGTTTTCTGTGTTTATATTTATGCAATATTCTATGTGTTCAATTGCTCTGTAATATATAATTTCCTAACAGAGTGAAAAACAAAAGGTCAAATTAGCACGATGCCAAAACCAAAAATTAGTGTCACAAACGTAAATGTTAAACTTGAGATATATAGGGACCTTGTGCCTAACTCTCCAAAGAATTATAAAAAGAACAAGAAGGTTATATCAAGCATAACTCTAATTCTTTAGATGAAGTAGAAGAAGAATTTCCTTTTAAATCTTCTAATGGGAAATCTCTCACTAACCCATCCTTTTGATAAATGCTCTTCCAAGGTTGCGAAAAAGATCCAAGTTGTCGAAGTGCCTAGGCACTACTAAATATTGGATCCAAAGTGGTATCCATATCTCACCGCAAAAGGGAGTTCCCTTCATCTAATTATCTAATCAACCTCATTGAATTGTGTACCATCCATATCTCACCCAAAAAGGGTGTTGCTTTAATCTAATTCTATACTAAACCTCATTAACCTATGTATCATCCTTAAAATGTACTAGGAGGGTCTCTTCCCAAATCAGCCTCCACAAGAACTAAACCTCATCAATGCCAATTCCCTCCTTTTATCTCAAGGGGTCGAGGTCATCACTCAAATCCAAAGGAAATATCCTCTCAATTCCTCTGAACTCTCCCCTCCCCTACCGCATATTTTAGGTGGTAATATGCATCTTCTTTCACTTCATAGTTTAAATCCTATCATTTCATGTCTTAAGAATGTATTCAATGGACTTCCTTCGATTATGCCCTGACAAAATATATCATATAATTGAATCCCCTTGAATTCTCCCCCAATATTACCCAAGGTCAATACCATTTTTTCCTTTTTGATTGTTAGAGAATTATATATTACAGAGCAATGGAACACATAAAATATTTCAGAAATATAAACACATAAAACAAGAGAGACACAGATATACGTGGTTCACCCAGTTTGGGCTACGTCCACTCCGAACATCCAATCCTTCCTTTCTCTTATCCAGCAAAATGAAGAGACACAACCTACAGCAGATCCATTGTAATATCCTCTGTTTTCTCCCATAGTCTAACCTCTCTGCTTCTCACTCAGAGAATACACATCTATTACACAGCCTCAAATACAATACCCTCATACAAAGAGAGGGTTTGCCTTATAGGGCAAAGAACCCTAAACTAAACACAAGTTCTACCGCCAGATCATCCACCTAATGAATGGCCCAAATTGACTAGAAATTACTATACTTTTACAAGACAATTTTACATTTGTTTTTAGCTTCGGGGGCGCTAATCCCGAAACCCCCATCGGGGGACCACTAGCCCCCGGACCCCCGAGCCGGTGGGGATCAGCCCCCCCAACCCCTGCGGGGGGGACAAGTCCCCCACCGCACCCCCCCGTGTGGAGGGGTGTACAAACTTCATGGGGTATACATCTGGTTGAAACAAAGACCTTTGAACAATCATGCTCCACACCCAACAATCTCCCACTTGGAGAATGATTGTAGCAACTCCATCGCTGCTTCATTTGCTAGAAAATGACGCCTCTTTGGACCTAGTTGTTTCTCATCTTCATCGTCATCCTTGAAGACCAATTGAAACTGAGAAAATTCTAAGTTTCTCCCTAGTTACAACTTTTGTTAGCATATCTCCAGGATTCTGGCTAGTGTGTATCTTTTCCAGCTTCAACTCTCCATCTTCCAACACTAATCGTATGAAATGGTACTTGAGTTGTATGTGTTTAGTCCTGGAATGAAATGTTGAGTTCTTTGCAATATGAATGGCACATTGGCTATCACGGTATAACGTGCCCATATCATGCTCCTTACCCAATTCACCCATAAATCTTTGTAACTAAATCATTTCTTTGCTAGCCTCTATAGCAGCAACATACTCTACTTCTGTTGTTGAAAGTGCAACAACACTTTGGATTTTTGAAACCCAACTGGCAGTTGTTCCACCTACAGTAAATACATATCCTGTAATGCTCCTCATGTTATCTCTATCACCTGCCATTTTTGCATCAACATATCTCTATAGAGAAATGTTTGAACCACCAAAGCATAATGCTTGATTTGTGGTACCTTTCAAATATCTTAGAATCCATTTCACTGCCATCCAATGTTCCTTTCCTAGATTGTTCATGTACCTGCTTACAACTCCCACTGCATGTGCAATATCAGGCAGTGTGCAGACCATTGCATACAGTAAGCTTCCAACTGTTGATGCATATGGAACTTTAGACATCTAATCCATGTCTTCTTGGGTCTTTGGGCGCATTTCCTTACTAAGTTTGAAATGGCTAGCAAAAGGCGTACTAAATGGTTTTTCATTGTGCATATTAAATCTTTTCAACACCTTTTGTATGTACTCATTCTGAGACAATGTTAATTTGCGATTTTTCCTGTCTCTAGTTATTCTCATACCAAGGATTTGTTTTGCAGCTCCAAAATCCTTCATTGCAAATGAAATTTCCAATTTTCTTTTGAGCACATTTATTTCCTACATGTTAGACCATGCAACAAGCATGTCATCTACATACAATAACAATATAATATAGTTGCCATCATTTTGCTTTTTCAAATAAACACAATGATCAGAGTGACATCTAGTATAACCCTGTTCAGACATAAACTTGTCAAATTTTAGATACCACTGCCTTGGAGCCTATTTTAAGCCATACAAGCTCTTCTTCAACCTGCACACTAGTTTCTCCTTCCCTTTTATCTCATATCCTTATGGTTGCTACATATATATCTCTTCCTCCAAATCCCCATGCAGAAGCGATGTCTTTACATCTAACTGCTCAAGATGCAAATCTTCAGCTGCTACTAGACTTAGAATAGTTCTTATTGAAGTCATTTTAACAACAGGAGAAAACATTTCATCAAAATCAATACCTTTCTTTTGTGCAAACCTCTTCACCACAACTCTAGCTTTGTACCTCTGTTTTCCTCCATCTTCTTCCTTCTGCCTGTAAACCCATTTATTCTGCAATGTAGTTTTACTTGCAGGCAACCTCACTAAGTCCCAAGTATGGTTATGCAAGGATTCCATCTCTTCTTCCATGCCTAGCTCCCACTTCTTCCTGCTTTCAACCTGCATTGCTTCTTCATAACATTCGGGTTCACCAGAATCAGTCAACAATAAATAATATAATGAAGGAGAGTATAATTCAGGGGGTCTACTTATCCTGGTAGATCTTCTAACACCACTTTCAGGTGTTTGGGGTGCCTGTTGTTGTTGTGGTGGTTGTTGTTGTTGTGGTTGTTAATTATTATTATTTTCAGGCACCTTTACTTTTTCAGTGATTTCATCAAGAACTGTGTATTCCTTGTTTTCTTCTTCCCGTTTCTTTTCCTGCAACTGATTCTTATACAAGACCTTTTCATTGAATATTACATCTCTGCTCCTAATGATTTTGTGATTTTCGTAATCATATAAGCGATAACCAAAATCATTAACCCCATATCCAATAAAGGTACATTGACTTTGCATCAAGCTTTGTTCTATTTTCTTTATTAATATGGGCATAGGCCTCACAACCGAAAGGCTTTAAAAAAGAGTAGTTCACCTTTTTACCTGTCCATGCTTCCTCTAGAACACCACCATCCAAGGAACTTGAAGGCCCTCTATTTATTAGATAAACAGCAGTATCTACAGCATCTGCCCAAAATTGTAAAGGCAATCCAGCATGCAATCTCATGCACCTTGCACGCTCCATGATTGTTCTGTTCATCCTTTCTGACACGCCATTTTCTTGTGGTGTTCTTGGAACTATCTTCTCTCTACGAATTCCATGCTCTGAACAGTACCTATCAAACTCTTTGCTACAATATTCACCTCCATTGTCTGATCTGAGACACTTCAATTTATTTCCTATCTTAATCTCAACTAAAGCTTTCCATTTCTTTAAAGTATCAAATACATCATATTTATTCTTAATACAATAAATCCAAGTTTTTCTAGTTGCATCATCAATAAAAGTAACATAATAATGAGAGCCACCGAGAGATGATACCTGAGCAGGTCCCCATTCATATATATGAACAAGCTCTAATTTTTCGCTCCTCTTTTCTTTCCCAACTCTGAGAAATATGACTCTCTTCTGCTTTCCATAAATGACATTCTCACAGAATTCCAAATCAACATTCTTCAAACCCAGCAACAAATTCCTTAGGTGAAGAATCTTCATCCCCTTCTCACTTGTGTGTCTGAGACTATGATGCCATAATGCTGCATCTTCTCCTTTGGAAGTTAAAGCATTAACAGAGTTAGAAATACCATTGCATAAATACAATGTACCAACTTTTTCACCTTTTGCTCTTACCAGGGCTCCTTTGGTGACCTTCCAAGATTTATCTGTGAAAGTTGTCACACAACATTCACTGCCTAACTGCCCTGTTGAAATCATATTTTTCTTCAGATCTGGAACATGATTTACCTCCTTTAGTAGCCATTGGTTTCCATTCTACTGTTTTACAAGAACCTTGCCCATTCCAACAATTTTACAGGGTTTATCATCACCAAAACGAACTTGTCCAAAATCTCCTTGAACATAGTCATGAAAATATTTCTTATCAGGTGTGGCATGGAATGAGGCCCCTGAATCTACCACCCAGGAATCAGTAATTTTTTCGAAAGAAAGAACCAAAGCATCTTGTAACACCTCACCTGTCACATTTGCTTCATGATTGTTTTCTTGTTGTGTATCTCCTTCTTTTCCCTTCTGAGATCTACAATCTTTATTTAGGTGTCCTTTCTTTCCACATTTCCAGCACACTATCCCCGATCTGGACTTGGATCTGCCTTTCCTTGATTTACTGCGATATCCTGAGCTCTTTCCTCTTTCCATTTTTCTTCCCCTAGACTCTGTACTCAAAGAATTACCCGATGTCTCACCGGAGCTTTTCCGTCGCATTTCCTCGCTAAGGATAGCACCAACAACATCATCAAACTTTAAAGTACTAGATCCAGAAACAGAGTTACTAATGGCCATTACTAAACCATTCCAACTTTCTTGCAATGAGCACAAGAATAACAGATCTCTAACTTCGTCATCAAAGTTTACCCCTATAGAACATAATTGACTTGTAACAGTATTAAAATCATTTAAGTGGTCTGCAACAAATCCACCTTTTGACATCTTCATATTAAATAATCGTTTCATAAGAAATACTTTGTTTGAGGTCGAGGGTTTTTCATATAGTTTCTCCAACACCTTAATCAAACCCTCTATCGTTGTTTCCTTCTAAATGTTGAAGGCGACCGACGCTTCGAGGCATAACCGTACTGTTCTAAGTGCCTTTCTATTGAGAAGGTTCCATTCTTCATCTGTCATACTTGTCGACATCTTTGTTTTTCTGCCCAATGGTAGGTACAAATCTTTTTGATACAGATAATCTCCCATCTGCATCTTCCACAGCGAGAAGTTTTGGCCATTAAATTTCTCAACCCTAAACTTACCATCTTCCACCATTGCTCCCACTCGAATAAGGAACCCTTCTTTGTATGAGGGTATTGTATTTGAGGCTGTGTAATAGATGTGTATTCTCTAAGCGAGAAGCAGAGAGGTGAGACTGTGAGAGAAAACTGAGGATATTACAACATATTTGTTGTAGGTTGTGTCTCTTCATTTTTTTGGATAATAGAAAGGAAGGACTGGCTATTCGGGGTGGACGTAGCCCAAACTGGGTGAACCACGTATATCTGTGTCTCTCTTGTTTTAAGTGTTTTATGTGTTTTCTGTATTTGTATTTCTAAAATATTTTATGTGTTCCATTGCTCTGTAATATATAATTCTCTAATAACTGGTATCAGAGCCGAAACCCTCGTCGGGGGGCCACTGGCCCCTAGACCCACCAGCCGGGGGGGATCGGGCCCCTAGAACCCCCGTGGGGGGGACAAGTCCCCCCTGCACCCCCTGCGTGGAGGGGTGTACAAACTTCTTGGGGTATACATTCGGCTGAAACAAAGACCTCTGAACAATCGCGCTCCACACCCAACATTGATCTCTCCTTTATCCTTTCATAGAGGATCAATAGGACATTATGGTTGACTCATTCTTCATTTATCTTTATCATGATAACTTCATCAAACAAATTTTTGTTGATCCTTGATTTCCATTAACATCATAATAAATCTTATCTTTCATACTCTCGGTGCTAATTACTTCTCTCTTTCCCTTATGGTCCTTTATGAATCCAACAAAGTCAAGACCAAAACTCGAATTGTAGTGATCCCTTTGAATCTTTGCCCCAAGACAATTGACACCCATTTTATGGTGCTCTAGGAAAACTTGGAGTATAAAATCATCCTCAGACGCCCTTCGTTGGATGCAACGGTGGCCTTCCCCTAACTCTCACAAGTGAGCTCTTTTTTTCCACAAAGGAAAGACTTATTAGGTTCAGAGAAATAACACTTCTCTCTCCCTCTACCCTAAGGCTTATCCTGAGATTCATCCCTTAGTCTCTTCCTTGTAGTCTCTAGGAATATTTCAAGCCATCGCCTCCTCTTCTTTTTTCAGCCTCCATAATTGACCTAAAGTAGGTCAAACTCTTCTTCTATACTAGGATACCTTTTATCCTCAAATGTCCTAAAGAATCCTTCCACGCACATCCTCTCCCTGTTATTTTCCTACCTTGAGCTACTTGGACCGATCACTCTCCTCCCTTTTGGCTTCCATTCCCTCCATTTTTCCCCTTTCACCTCACTTCCTCTCCTCTTTTATGTGTCCTATAAACACTCAAGGAAAGCTTCACCCTTTATTCCTAGTTCATTGGCAATAGCTCAAGGTTATATTAACCTCATAAGATCCCCATATTTTAATATAGTTTACCAAGTTGAGTGAAGCATTATCCTTTAGTGGGACCTTTGTGGGGCCATGTTGGGTATTTTATGGATAAGTATTATCTACCTTAAGATACCATAAATGCCCTCACTTCACCTCTTTCCTTCTCCCTAACTTGATTTCCTCAAGGCGGTCTCTCCTCTTCTTTACATTTCTCATCTTTTCCTAGTCACCTTGTTAGCAGTTGACCCCAAATAGGTTGTCTCTGTTACTTTTTGTAACATAGGATGTGTTCTAGCCTTGAAATTTTGTGGAGAAGCTACAATACATGATATCTCCAAAACCTAGAATCGTTTCTGGAAATTCTGCCTAGACATGACTTAATTAGACTCTTAACCAATTTTTAAATATTTCCTAAGTCTAAACTTAGGGAATATGGTTAATTAATCAATATTAATCAATTCAAGGCAAGAATCATCTCGAAACTCACACAGATTGATCCAAATATGATCCTAGCCATTGATTAAGTTTTAATCCTAGTCATTGGTGCTCTAACAGAGGTTTATAAGAGGAGGTCGATGTGGTGATGGAGAAATCACCAGAGAGGTTTGATTTCGTGAGAAGATCGATTTCTAGAGTAGTAGCACCTAGTTTTCGGAGAGAGAGCTAGAGATAGAAGCAGCGATAGATGGTCAAAAATAGTGAAGTGGGAGGAAGATTTTCAGATCTGGTGAGTGCATTTCTAGAGAGGCGGGAGATCCATAAAGAGGTTGACGTTGGGGCAATGTAGTAGCCTCTAGAAGCACTATTGATTTTGTTGGGAAAAGACGAGTTTCGGTACCAGAAGCTAGACAAAGGTTCTGAAGGCCAGGAGAGACATTTTCCCTGATAGTGGAAGAATAGACATCTTGAGGAGAGGTTTATTTATATTGAGCGCAGAAGGGACTGTGCCAGGGTGACACAGATCTAGCACAGAGGCAGTTTGGATGGCTCACTTGGCATTGCAGTTAAAGCTTGGATTTGCTTGTGGAGTGAGGAAAATTCCTCATTATATTTTTGTCAGTATTTTCTTTGTAGGATTGCCAATATTTGGCATCCAGATTTTACTCAGATTATTTCACTGTTTCTTAATAATAAAACCCTCAACTATTGCACCGGTATTCATGCATTGAGTTCTTCCAGATACTTTTGTCAAAAAATAATTGTGTTAATTTTATGTGTGTGTGCTAGAATTTCTTCCAACATTTTATTCTTCCACAGTTTTTTGTGTAGATTGCAGTGTGATTTAATCAGTATTTGTCGTAGGAAACAGTAAACAAATTGTTAATAAAATTAACAATTAAGAGAATAATTTCCAGTTATTGTAATAAGATTCCAGTTTGGAATTTTCACATGGTATCAGAGCATAAGTGATCAACCGGAAGCTGAAAAGTGAAAAGAAATAATATCACTACTCAGAGGAAGCAACAAGCCAAAATATTAAGGCAGCGCAGTGCTCATCAAATAGGCAGGCCAAATTTCTCAACCTATAGTTCAATTTTCAGATGCAGGGGTGCACAAAATTCGATTTGCCCAGGAGAGTGATTCTAGCAGTCGGAGGGAGCAGCTGCAACTCATATTTTCATTGATCAGATTTCTGGTTGGACATAAAGGGTTTGTGTTGCAACCGAACCAACGTCAAGTGGAAGAGAAAAGTACACACAACAAAGGGAAAATTTCTCTCAGGGGACTATGAGTTTTAGAAGTTCAATTTTTTCCATAGTCGATTGGTAGTAGTTGAGTGCATATTTCCTCACTCCAGAGGGAGTGCAAGTAGAAAATATAGCAGCCAAACAAGTAGAAAGAGGGATCTTTTCGGGTTTATTTTCTCTAGTTTTGAGTTTCACTGATTTTGTAGCTTCGCAAGGATGATCGTACGATATTTCCAGAGGAGACTATGAAAGTTAGCCAGAATGTGGATCTAAGCAACAGTTCAACTCCCAATTATTAGAAATAGGTGTTGAACGAAGTGTGAGTTGCAAAGAAAGAAAGGTTCCTAGCCAGGGACTCGTCTCAAAAGGATATAGTGGGGCACCAAATCCAGGAGGAGGAGTAGTATGAAACTCTAGTGTGCTTGTTAGCTCTGTTGACAAAGGGATCAAAAATGGATTCAAAACACTCCCAAAATCTGCAAATCTGCTTAAAAACACACCTAGGGATCCATTCATGATCTTGAAATCTTCATTTTTTCAAAGGTCATCCACCGATCAAAATAGTCGCAGCTGGAAAGCCCTTGGAAGGATGGAAATACACTATCGGGAGGCCTAAAACACTCTAAAACCATGAAAAAACCCACAGGCGCAGGCTTAAACAATGGATGCACGATAGTTGTTCGATCTGGCCGATCAATGGCCCAAATCTAATCGGCGGATCACAGATCGGGAAGACCAGGGGGTAGGGCCTTTACATATATTGATATATGATTGCAATCAGATCGCATCGCAATATCGCGTCGGCAGAACGCATCGGCGGAGGTAAGCTGGCATGGTAAACGTGGACAAAGTGCAACTGTGGTTTGTGATCAGCGATGAAGGATCGCTATCGAAGGGCCCACTTCGCATCTCAGGATCGCAAATCGGCGTATCGCAGCAGTGCTTCACCAAGGGCCAGAGGGCACATATGTATTTGCGATGCGATAACCGGACCCGACGGTTATATAACACTCTATTGCATATTATTTCAGGTCTACACTAAAGTCGTTTGTAATGGTTTTTGGTGCATTTTCATTGTATAAACAAAATACAAAGGAACCTTGGGGCAGTGCGACATGCGACAGCGACCTGAAGGGCGGACCCAATAAAGGAATTAGTCATGTTTATGGATTTTTTGAAGTCTGAAAAGGACAGTGATGGGTGGGATTTAGCAATATCGTAGCGTTTTCGCTGTTTATGACCCAAACAGCCACAACAACAAAAAAACATTCGTGGCTATCATCTGAAAGGGACCGATGCAGGGATTTCATAGGCACGATAGCCACTCCATTGCAGGTTCAAGCAGCAAGCCATCCTTAGAGGAGTCTTGCAGTCATGTTACATACCAAAAGAAGGATTCAGCAGAAAGATAGTGGCCAGAAAACAGAGCTCGGAAAAGGAAGTGGAAAGGAAACAGCACAACACGATGCAGCTCGCACCAGAAGAAGGATTCGGCAGAAAGACAGCGGCCGACAAACAGAGCCCGAAAAAGGAAGGAGAAGGACCACTGCATGCCACAACCCAAATCAAACGAAATCATGGAGCATTAACAGTCCTACCAGCACAGCAGTCATCCTAACAAACATGATGGGGCATCTTTGGCACGAGAGAGCCCCCAGGCATCACAGCAGGCTGCCTAAAATTTCTTAATATAGTTATTCCTCTGTCAAAAGAAGAAAACCTCCGAGCCATGCCTGCCTATTGAGGGAATCAAACGGTTAAGGGACAGATCAAACAAGTTTAAGACTCTAAACCTTCTAGAGAGCTCGGGAGCATTGTAAAGGGCCAATAAAAGGTAGAAAACTACATGTAATAAGGGTTCAACTTCTGGAGACTATTGAGACTTTGCTACTCAAGCTTCTCATCTTCATTCTAGCAATATAAGCTTATTTTACTGTTATATGTTCAATTTCCATTTCTACTCTGTTCTAGGTTGTGCCTGTTATGCATTTGTTCATGTGCTCTTGATATTTAGCATTAGAGGGGCTATCATCCCACCTCTGTGTTGAAGTCTAGTATGTATCATTGAATGTGTTATGCAGGTTTCTGTTTATTTAGTGCCAGAGAGTTGTCATCCTGTCTGTGCCTTAGGAAATAGATTTGTAGACCTTTTTACTGGTTTCAATCGGCCATCACATGGTCTTGTGCATCTGCTGTTGTGTTCAGTATTCTCCATATTCACCTAATCTACAAACTATTGAGAATTACTGGTCTAAAGCCTTGTAAAGCTGAGGGTGTTCATGCATGTCTTGAGTAAAAATAGAGTTGAAATGGTTATCTAGCTTGATCCAAACCATCTTTCATTCCAATAGTTCAGAGAAAAATATTGAAGATTATATGTTACCAGGCATCTCCGAGCTGCAACCTAGGAGAGTTTCCTGGAGTGCTAACATTAAATGGCGTCGTTGCCGGGAAGAGGAGATTGAAGCTCAGCTTGCTTGGGAGATGACACAGTTCCAGCGTTGATGATAGACAAATTCTGGACACATATTCTAGTTGTAATCATCTATCTGGCAACTCCACTGGAGGAAGACCAACCTTTGGCGACTCCATGTTACAGTTATGGTGCAGTTGTGAGGCATGCTCGGAGAAATCCTCAGAAATCACCCGTTATTCCAGTGCCTGACCCTAAGAAGATTGTCAAGTCAAAGAAAACATCGTAGAAAGGAGCATCAGGATCAGGTAAGCCTTAAAAATCCCATGTATCTCTACTAGTGAAGAAGTCACCTTCAGAGATTCATAAAGCTCCTTGTTTATTCATTTCCCTTTCAGATCTCAGTCCAAAGAAGCATCCATGTTGTCCATCATATTCCTTTGTCTCTGCTATCCATTTCATTGATCCATACGGCTCAATCTACCAGTATCCTTCCACCTACCTCAGTCATGGCAGGACAGCAAGCCCCTACAAAGATAGAAAGAACCGTTGCTGCTAGGTATGGACCCTTGGTCTTTCCTGTCCCTTTGAATTCCATGCCCTCAGGAGATTATCAAGAATATATGCCTAGGTTTACTGGTACAGAAAGAGTAACAGTTGAAGAGCACCTTGAGTCTTTTTATAGTTATGCTGATAACCTAGACATCAATGAAGATGATGTGTGGATGAGGGTTTTTGTCCAAAGCCTAGATGGGGAGGCTAGAAATGGTTCCGAGAATTAGCCCCTAGGTCTATTGCAAACATTGAGGCCTTAGATGATGTGTTCCTAAAGCATTGGGGTGATAATAAAGATCTGCTTTACTATCATATTGAATTTGGGAACTTGCAGAGGGAGAATGGTGAGCTGCTTGTCTGATTTCAACATTAGATTCAACCATATGTACAGCAGAATTCTCAGTTCTTCCTGTTGTTAAGAGAAAGAATATGTGCTTCTTTGGTTGATATGCAAGATGTAGCCTTTGAAGTAGAATCAAACATCATAGCTGTAGAGAGGCTCGAAGATAATGCTGAAAGGAGAAGACAGGAAGGTGAGTCCTCATCATTCTCCGATCCCGAATTTGATAAAATGACTAGAATGATAGAGTCATTAGCCACTAAAATAACTAAGTTGAAGGTTGAGCAGCTTTCTGAGGAAGCAAGAGCTCCTAGTACCTTTGCTCTTCCAAAGCCAAATCTATATAGAGGAGCAAAGGAGCAGTTGCAGATTTTGCAAAGAAACAAAAATGCAAACGAAGACCAAAGGGTGAAAATCCTTTTTCAAAATATAGTCATGGAAGAAGAGTAGTTTGAAGAAGAGGAGGAGGTCCATGGTATGGAAGATAAGGGCAGTGCCCCTTTCTTAACTAGAGTTGCCTATGAGAAGTCATTATTCAGAGGCACTGCTTATGATTTTGTTGTCCCTGCAGAACAACAAGCTTATCAGCAAAAGTAGCCAGTAGCAGGTCCCACCATCCTTGAAGAGCCTGAGCCTAAAGTCAGCTCAGCTTCAAATGACTATGCAGATCTGCAGATTGACCAACCTGCGGTTATCCCCAACCCAATGACTAAAAAGAATGAGATCATTTCCCCATCATCTTTTGTTCCTTTGTCTGACCAAATGAAAATCCCTCATAATTGCCCATTAAGCACTGGAGCAGGCTGGAATTCAATGGCCAAGGCTTATATGGATAATATCTGTCTTGGTATTCCAAAGCCTGCCTAGGTGAACTCCACATATCTTGGAAGGGCAGTTTGTCAGATCACAGAGGAAGAGGATGCACAGTTTTGGGACACCACCTTGGATGTGGACTGCTCTAAGAAAGCTACGGAAGCAGGTGAAGTCTTGGTGTCCCACACACAAGGATGCATTGATTCACCATTTATATTAATTGTGCATGCCACCAATGACACAGTCAAGTACGCAACAGCCATTGTTATTCAGCAGGCGTACAAAGGCTTCCACAAAGAACATCCAAGGATGAGAGCATACAAAGAGGGGGTGAAATACAAACCTTCTCTACCTGATAAGGTCAAATGCCCTAAACTCTTTGAGGTAGAGGATCAAATCAACCCAATTTTGCAGATCTTTGATGAACCGGTTGTTAGGCCGACCGAGAGGAGGAGATGGTTTTGATGGCCCAGTCAATGGGCAGTTTTCGAAACTTTATTTCAGTTAAGGCTTTCAAGCCTGGGTATTGTAAATATGTTTTTATTTAGGTTTTTATTTTTCATGCTTTAGACTCCATGCCCAATGCAACACTAGGAGGAGGATTTGAGCTTGTTTTATGCAGGAAAGGCATTGATCTGTGATTCTTGAAACCTCACAGGGAGGATTTCATCCCCAGAAGGAGCCAACGTTAGCTCCGCTAACAAAGGGATCAAAAATGGATTCAAAACACTCCCAAAGTTTGGAAATCTGCTTAAAAACATGCCTAGGGATCCATTCATGATCTTGAAATCTTAATTTTTGTCAAAGGTCATCCACCGATCGAAATAGTCGTAGATGGAAAGCCCTTGGAAGGCTGGCAATACACTATCGGGAGGCCTAAAACACTCTAAAACCATGAAAAAACCCATAGGCGCAGGCTTAAACAATGGATGCACGACACCCATTCGATCTGGCCGATCAATGGCCCAGATCTAATCGGCGGATTGCAGATCGGGAAGACCAGGGGGCAGGGCCTTTACATATAGCGATATACGATTGCGACAGATCGCATCGCAATATCGCGTCGGCAAAACGCATCGACGGAGGTAAGCTGGCAGGGTAAATGTGGACCAAGTGCGACTACGATTTGTGATCAGCGATGAAGGATCACTATCAGAGGGCCCACTTCGCATTGCAGGATCACAAATCGGCGTATCATAGTAGTGCTTCACCAAGGGCCAGAGGGCACATACGTATTTGCGATGCGATAACCGGACCCAGCGGTTATATAACACTCTATTGCATATTATTTCAGGTCCGCGCTAAAGCCGTTTGCAATGGTTTTTGGTGCATTTTCGTTGTATAAACAAAATACAAAGGAACCTTGGGGCAGTGCGACATGCGACAGTGAACTGAAGGGCAGACCCGATAAAGGAATTAGTCATGTTTATGGATTTTTTGAAGTCTGAAAAGGACAGTGATGGGCGGGATTTAGCAGTATTGCAGCGTTTTCGCTGTTTATGACCCGAACAGCCACAACAACAAAAAAACATTCGTGGCTATCATCTGAAAGGGGCTGGTGCAGGGATTTCATAGGCACGATAGCCACTCCATTGCAGGTTCAAGCAGAAAACCATCCTTAGAGGAGTCTTGCAGTCATGTTACATACCAGAAGAAGGATTCAGCGGAAAGACAACAACCAGCAAACAGATCCCGGAAAAGGAAGTGGAAAGGCGACAGTACAACACGATGCAGCTTGCACCAGAAGAAGGATTCGACAGAAAGACAGCGGCTGGCAAACAGAGCCCGGAAGAGGAAGGAGAAGGACCACTGCATGCTGCAACCCAAATCAAACGAAATCATGGAGCATTAATATTCATGCCAGCACAGCAGTCATCCTAACAAACATGATGGGGCATCTTTGGCACAAGAGAGCCCCCAGGCATCACAGCAGGTTGCCCAAAATATCTTAATATGGTTATTCCTCTGTCAGAAGAAGAAAACCTCCGAGCCATGCCTGCCTATTGAGGGAATCAAATGGTTAAGGGACAGATCAAACAAGTTTAAGACTCTGAGCCTTCTAGAGAGCTCGAGAGCATTGTAAAGGGCCTATAAAAGGTAGAAAACTACATGTAACAAGGGTTCAACTTCCGGAGACTATTGAGACTTTGCTACTCAAGCTTCTCATCTTCATTCTAGCAATATAAGCTTCTTTTACTATTATATGTTCAATTTCCATTTCTACGCTGTTCTAGGTTGTGCCTGTTATGCATTTGTTCATGTGCTCTTGATATTTAGCATTAGAGGCGTTGTCATCCCTCTGTGTTGAAGTCTAGTATGTATCATTGAATGTGTTATGCAGGTTTTTGTTTATTTAGTGCCAGAGAGTCGTCATCCTGTCTGTTCCTTAGGAAATAGATTTGCAGACCTTTTTACTGGTTGCATCCGGCCATCACATGGTCTTGTGCATTTGCCGGTGTGGTCAGTATTCTCCATATTCACCTAATCTACAAACTATTGAGCATTAGTGGTCTAAATCCTTGTAAAGCTGAGGGTGTTCATGCATTTCTTGAGTAAAAACAGAGTTGAAATGGTTATCTGGCTTGATCCAAACCATCTTTCATTCCAATAGTTCAGAGAACAATATTGAAGATTATATGTTACCAGGCATCTCCGAGCTGCAACCTAGGAGACTTTCCTGGAGCGCTAGCAGTGCTAGATGGGCAGGGTCCAAAACAGTTGCAACAAGGAGATCAGTTCTATATTGTTGTAGCAGGGCCATTGCCTTTGCTACAAGAGCTCATAGTATCATAGTCACAGGTTTAGTGTCAGTAGATGCGACCAGTCATTTAAATGACAGCTACAAATCTAGTTGCATTCAGTACCCAAGAGATAGTTGTAGATCTAGAACCAGTGACATAGGTAGTGCAAATTTCCCAATTGCAATATGCAGGGACAATTCCAGCCAGAATATTCCCAGTGCAGAACTTCATGGTCCAGTTTTCAGTGCAGGAGGAAAGTGGGAGTTGCCAAGAGGGAGTAGATGAATTTCCCATAGGGAGATCTAGACTCAGAGTATGTTTAGTTTCAGAGGGAACATTCCTATGGAAGCTAGTGCTTCACGATCTGAGAGACCAAACTCATTATTGTAGTAGTTGTAACAACAGTATGGATCATTACCTGGCTACAGGGACCCACAATATTCAGTGGCAGGATGGATCAGTGGTAGTTGATGCAGTCAGAACTAGAGTGACAGTTGCATAATAGTAGCATTTAGATAGTGAGGAGCGCAGTGCAGTGTTAACAGCAGAGCAGGTGGCTCAGTGCAGAGTTGATAGTAGCATAGATTCTTCAGTGACAATGCAGATGCTAGTAGTAGTCAGAGACTTTGGAAATAGATGCATCATACTGAACACAACTAATTCAATGTTTTGCATGCTTCTCAGTTGCAGTAGTTGTAGTTGCAGCATCAACAAATGATAGGGAGTTGCAGTGCAAATGCAGTGTTGGCAATAGTATGGCACTGTCAGCAGCAGCACAGACGCAACATTAGAGTTGCGCAGTAGTTGGTGGGTAGCAACAACCATACATCAGCAGCATCACAAGAGATTTACAAAGACAAAGTGTTGTGGCATGGTGTGCAGCACTAGAATACATTCCTCGCTAAGAGGGAGTGTTAGTTTTTGTAGCATCGAATATGTTACAGCCACAAAATTTGGTGGAGAATGTAGAATATATGAGATCTTCAAAATCCATTAATTGTTTCTAGAAATTCCACCTAGAAATGTCTCAATTAGATAATTAGCCATTTTTAAAATATTTCCTAACTCTAAACTTAGAGAATATGGTTAATTAATCAATATTAGTTGAGATAAGGTGAGAATCATCTGGAAACTTACACAAATCAAATCCAAGATGATCCTATCCATTTATTAAATTTTAATCTTGGTCATTGCTGCTCCAACAATGGATTATAAGAGGAAGTCGATGGGCTCTTGGGGAAGACACTTTTGTAGTTCGATTTCTTTGGCAGATTGATTTCGAGAGAGTAGAAGTAGTTGTCAGAGAGCAATAAATAGAAGCATAGTCAGTGAGGGGCTGATCCGTAAAATTTCGTGGATATTCCACTTGACAGCTCCTCACAACAAATATTATACTTAAAATCTGAGATTCTACATTATTATAGTTTTATTTAATTTCTAGATCTGTAAAATTAACTATAATTAGTGCATGTTTGTAAAATTTAATCAAGCAGAAAAGTAGAGAATGACAAAATAATCTTGCACACACATAATGCACAAGATATTCTCTCTGTGAAACCCTTTCGAGAGAAAACCTAGCTGGAAGGTGAGGTCGCTTCACTCTCTTTCTCTGTCTAGAAATATGGTTGCAAATACAAACAAGTAACGTTTGTGATGTGGGCTGCTATAGTGCACAAATCCTATTTGTGTGCTCTACCTCCTATCTCACCTGGCTATCTTTGCTCAACTATGGAACAAAATTCTCTCGAAAGAATGGAAAGCCTCTTCCTCCTAGTGGCTCGGTTATAACATAGCTTGATAGCCTACTCGTGGTTAAGTTTGACTACATCAACTCTTAACTAGAGTTACAAAATAGAATCTTCTAGAATATTTACATCGGAAACACGTGGCTATTCCCTTTTTCATGAATAATGGGGGTTGAAGCGCATCATCCCGAATTGTAGGTGTGAAAATTGGAAGGTCAACTTCTGAGTAACATAACTTTTTCATATGGACTCCAATTAACATGATTCTTGCGTCGTTGGAAAGCTCTCTATGTGTAGAATAGCATAAATAGATGTTGTGCTTTTGACGGAAAATTTTACCCCCAAAACGCTCCCATCAGGTTTCAGACCCTATTTCACCAAACTAGGTCTCAACGGTAAAAACAGTCCCGTGAGCTGATTCCTCCACTTTTTTCACTCCAAATGCATCGAGATGGATGAAAAACAATATAATGATCCAATTTGGATCGCACCTCCCCATTTTGGGAGGCTTTTGGTCCCCAAAATATTTTACTAAATGAGGTGAAAAAAAATTCTTCCACGTTCTCTCTGGCGTACCATTTAGTTTCACTTAGAAGTTGCCCCTTCAACCCAATATGCCAAAGGTATTGTTTCCCTTGTCTTGTAGTTCTGGACCTCTTTTGCAAAATTGTATCTTCTCTCAACCTTTCCTAAGCGTCTAGTGCCAAATCCTCCACAGAAGGTAGGACCTGTTCCTCTTCTTGATCTAGCATGGAAGGCTCAAAGAGTTTCAAATTCTCTACATTTACAACTAAGTAAATACGCATATATAGTGGTAAACTGAGTCGATAGGCATTATCACCCACCTTTTCTATTATCTCAAAAGGGCCATACATTAAAGCCTTTATTTTCTTACCAGGCCCCTGCAGCCTCTCCTTTTTCAACTGTAGCCATACTCTATCTCCCATCTTGAATGATTTCGTTGTACTGTGTTGATCATGTTTGTCCTTATAATTCACCTGTGACTTTTGCAGTGTTTCTTGTACCTATATACGGATCTACCTGATCTTCTCTATAAATATTTCAGCCCTCAAAGCATCTCCTGTAAGGTCTTCCTTCACTCCTCCTTGCTACCTATATGCAATATCCAAAGGTGAAGGTGGAAAATATCCAAAACAACTTTCAAATGGGGACTTTCTTGTAGAAGTGTGGACTGCTCTACCATAAGAATGTTGTATATATACCAGATTTTCATCCCAGGTCTTCGGATGCTTTTGGTTGTAACCCTCAAAAGCTGCACCAAATTCCTATTGACTACTTTTGTCTGCCCATCTGTCTGTGGATAGAATGTTGTAGATCTCTTCAACTTCATGTCCATCTTCTCCCACAATGTAGTCTAGAATGCACTAAGAAATATTATATCCCTGTTTGAAATGATGCTCCTTGGTATCCAAAAGTGTACCCAGAACTATCCAAAGAACAAGTTTGTTTCTTCTTGTCTACTAATGGTCTTTTTACTGGGCATCAGAACACACATCTTGCTAAACCTTTCAACTACCACGAACAGGTAGTCATGTCCCTTCCTAGTTTTCGGTAAACCTCCCACAAAGTCCATGGAAATGTTTTCCCAAGGATAAATAGGTATAGGTAAGGGATGATACAAATCATGTTTCCTATTGTTAGTCTTGTTGGTACAACAAATCATTCATCCCCTTATGAACCTAGCTACCTGCTCCTGCATATTGGGCCAATACACATACCTCTTCAAGTTATCCACAGTATTCCCTACACCAAAGTGTCCTGCAACCTTGGAGGTGTGAGCCTCTCTAATCAGTTGCAAACACTCACCTTTAGGAACAAATAGCTTATCCATCTTGTAGAGTAACCCATACTAGAGATGGTAGTCAATGGTGATGTCGCCATCATGCACATAACTCTAACTCTGCAAATACTGATACACCTCCTTGAATTCTTCATCTTCTGAATATGCCTCTATGTATGCATCATGGGTGAATGGATCCACATGCATAAGATTCCCCAAAGTTGTAATATTTGATGTGGGTGGCCTTGAAATCATATCAGCGAACTTGTTTGTGCTTCCCTTCTTATACTTGATCACCAAATGAAAATGTTTAAAAACCCCATCCACTTGTAGTGCATAGTTTGTTGTAGCTTATTCTAGGCCTACAAGAACTGTAACAGTTGGTGATCTATGTGGATTATTGGCTCCTTTCCCATCAGATAGTGCTTCCATTTCTTCACATCTTGCACCATCGCATTGAGCTCCTTATCATAGGTAGGGTAGTTAAGAACTGCCCCATGAAATACTTCAGAATGGCAGCAAACAGGCCTTCCTCCTTGCTTCAAGACAGCTCCCATAGCATACCCACTCGCATATGTCTCCACTTCAAAGGGTCGTTTCAAGTTTGGTAATGCCAGAAGTAGTGCTTCACTGGTCTTCTTCTTTAACTCATCGAAAGCCTTCTACTGCCCTTTTCCCCACTGGAAACTCTTGCCACTTGTTGTTATGGCATGGAGCAGTGTTGCTACCGCTGAAAACGAGGCTATGAATTTCCTCGGGTACTATGTTGCTCCAATGAAACTCCTAACCTCAATAACATTAGTAGGCATTGGTCATTTCATGATGGCCTCCATCTTGGAAGGATCTATGTTCAATTCTCCTCCACCAATCACATATCCTGAATACACCAAGGATTGTTGTGCAAACTCGCACTTTTTGAGATTTGGTAGTCGTTGGTGCTTCTTCAATATTTCCAGCACCTGCGTAAAATGTGAAATATGCTCCTCACATGTAGCACTATATACCAGTATATCATCCAAATAGACAATAACAAATGAATCTATAAAAGGGCATGGTACATCATTCATAAATCTCATAAATGTAGTTGGTGCATTACATAGGCCAAATGGCATAACAAACCACTCATACAAACCTTGTCTAGTTTTGAAGGTGGTCTTCCATATATCTTCTTCTTTGACTCGAGCTTGGTGATATCCAGACTTCAAGTCCATCGTGGTGAAATGCTTTGCTTGCTACAACTGATCTAGTAGATCGTCTATCTTGGGCAAGGGGTATCTGTTCTTGAACATGATTTTATTCAACGCCCTGTAATATGTACACATCCTCCAAGTCTCATCCTTCTTTGGCACAATGATGATGGGTGACCCACATGGTGATGTACTCGGTCGAATGACACCTTGTTCTAGTAGTTTCTGCAACTATTTCTTCACCTCACTTGCTTCTATAACAGACTGCCTATACATCCCAATATTTGGCAATGGGGAGTCTGGCAATAGTTGGATCTCAAGTTCCACTTCTCTCTTAAGGGATAACCCTTTAGGCTCTCAGAAAATTTCCTTATATGTTTGTAACAACTCCTCCAATTGTTGTTTTTGTTTCTTAGTATACCCCTCTAGGGATGCCTTGCCTCTTATTGACTCCTCTACAAACTAGCTTTCTCTTAAAAACAATAAAACATATTTCTTGTTGGAAATGACCAATTTCTTGGCTTGGTTGGAACTTACTAGTAAAATTTTCAACTTGTCTTTGTGCACATTGATGATGTACAATTTTCCATCCTTAGTGACCTAATACTAGTTATCTCTCCTCATGAATATTGCATCACGCATGTACATATATTCCGACTCCCAAGCACGACTCCACATACATCAAGGGAACCACATCCAAATCTACTTCATCAATAAAATCAACACTAGTAACAAATCTAATTTTGCACTGTTATGTAACCTTCAGCTTTGCATCCTTGTGTACCCATCCTAGTGGATATGGGTTTGGATGATCATGGACTTCTAGCCTCAACTTCTTGACCAGATCTGCTGCAATGATATTTTCCTGCGATCTTGAGACAAACAAAGCATCAATCTTCGTCTTCTTGACCTATATCTTTACATGGAAGAGTTTGGTCATTTATTTCTCTTCCTGCTATTGAAGGCTTCTCAGATTCACCTTCTTCTGCACTGATGTACAAACAATCTTCTCATCCACTTATGAGAACTTGGTTTCTCATATCAGTGGCCATGAGATTATTCTTCTTATTATCTTTCTTCTTGTTCTTCGAGTTTAGATCTAGATGCAACTTCGAGCACTTCTCCTCTATGTGGCCATCAATGTTGCAGTGGTTGTAGTGGTTGCTAGGATCTTTACATTGGTGTTCTGTGGCTAACGTCTTTTTATCTTTCCCCCTTTTTGTTTCTTCTTCCCATCCTTAGAAGAATCTTGTTGCTCATTTTTCTTCGATCCACTTGATTGCGCTCTTTTCAGGTCTATTTTCTCCTGGTATTGTGCCTATACACAAGTCACGTCCACCATTTTGGGCTTGAGCAACATCACTTGCTCACACAAATGGCGGTGCAGACCCCCCAAATGCTTGAGGAGTACATTTGGGTTCTTTGGAGATATACCCAACATTATAGCCATCTTTCTGAATTTTGTGGTGTACTCCTACACGCTTTGACCTGACTTTTCCCTAAAGTAATGCCACTAGATCCATTGATCTTCCACGTACCCAATGAGATAAAACTATGACTTGATGAGGATTTTGAAATCCTCCCACTTAGTCACTAGAGGTTCTCCCTCCAACCTTAGGGTTTTATTTTCTCTTCCACCAAGTCAATGCATGGCCCTCCAATTTCAGTTGTGTGAATGAGATCTTCTACCCTTCCTCGATATGATGGACACTGAAATAAACTTTCAGTTGTTACAACTAGCGGTTCAACTTTAGAGCGTCGATCTCACTGTGGTATGGCTTCATAACGAATTTTTCTTCCACTTTAAATAGGGATTGGTTCACAGCACTCGAACTGGGTTGATCTTTTCCAATTTCTTTCTTTGTTTGGTTGTCTGCATCTTCTTGATCCCCCTTCTGATTTATCCTCTGCATTCGAACCCCCTTCTTCTCCAAATATCCCTATCTTATTTCTTAGGGATGCCATAATGAGGTTTACATTGCAATTTATATCTGCGACTCGTTCTTCGAGCCGCGAAAACCTCACCTCTACACGATCTTGACGTTCGTTTACAGATTCGTCGCCCATGATTAGGGTTTTACGATTTTCGACCCTGTCGATCTAGATCCCTGTAATCTCCACAAAATATCCAAAGAACCCTGCTCTGATACCAAATGATCTGTAAATTGCCATGGATATTCCACTGGACAACTCCTCAAAATAGATCTGATAATATTATATTTAAAATGTGAGATTCTACACTATTATAGTTTTATTTACTTTCTAAATCTGTAAAATTAATTGTAATTAGTGCATGCATGTAAAATTAAATCAAACAGAAAAGTAGAGAATGGAAAAATAATCTCACACACACATAATACACAAGATACTCTCTCTCGGAAACCCTTTCAGGAGAAAACCCAATTGGAAGGTGAGGTTGCTTCACTCTCTTTCTCTATCTGGAAATATGGTTGTAGATACAAAGAAGTAATGCATGTGGCCTGTAGGTTGCTACAGTGCACAGATCCTCTTTGTGTGCTCTAGCACCTATCTCTCATGCCTATTTTTGCTCAACTATGGAACAAAATTCTCTCGAAAGAATGGAATCCCTCTTCCTTCTAGTGGCCTAGTTATAACACAGCCCGATAGCCTACTAGTGGTTAAGTTTGACTACATCAACTCTTAACTAGAGGTTCAAAATAGACTCTTTTAGAGTCTTTACATCAAAAACATGTGGCTGGCCCCTTTTTGATGAATAATGGGGGCTGACATGGCATCCTCCCAAACCATAGTTGTGAAAACAGGAAAGTCAACTTCTGAGTGGCGTAACTTCTGCATACGGAGTCTAATTGACGCGATTCTTGCATCGTTGGAAATATCTCTCTGTGCAGAATAGCATGAAAAAGTGTTGCGATGAAGTGGCAAATTTTTACCCCTAAAAAATGTCGGTTGATGCCCTAAAATGATCCCAGAAGGTTTCAAACCCCCTTTTACCAAACTGAGTCCCGTCGGTAAAAACGGTCCTGTGAGCTGATTCCTCCACTTTTTCCACTCCAAGTGCATCAAGATGGATGAAAAACAATATAATGATCCAATTTGGATCAGGGGTAGAGATAGTGATCCGGAGGAAGTTTTCCAGATCTGTAGAGACAGCAGCAAGTGACAGAAGTGATCCATGTTGAAGCAACACAGGGACTGTGCGGTAGATGAAGCAAAGAAGTTCGATTTAGTTGAGGAGGAGGTTGATTATGTTTCCAAAGGCCGGGAAAGTCTTCCAGAGTGTCATACAGTCACTTCCAGCAGTAGAGGCAAGTTAAACGGCTTTATCATAGGCAGATTCAAACCATACATGTGAGAGGAAGCGCAGAGGCAATGCAGAAGGGCTTACGCTGGGGTTTGGATGACTCGTTTTTTGTAGAAGCCAGTGCCAGGATTGCTTGTGGGTGAGAGAATTGTTTTCTCTAATTATTTTTGTTAGATACTTGCTGATTGGATTTCTAGTTGGGCATCCATATATTATACTTGGATTTCATTGTTTCATAATAAAATAAAACCCTCATATGTTGCACCAGTTTTCCCGCATTGGGTTTTTCTGGCGACGAATGCAAATCAACTAAAAGAGTACAAAAAGGAGATTGCACGGGGGAAGAGGTTGATCCTAGACAAAGTTTGGGATCATATTGTCTCACATATACCTGGAAAAGGTACTTCCAAAGAGATGTTGGAGACTCTCCACGTTATACCATGGTACTTACGAGCACCAGAAGATGTACTTAGAGGAAAAGTTGAGATGCATTAGGATGTAGAAAATGGAAGGCATTGACCCCTTTCTCACCAGGATTCAAGGGGTATGGGACCAGTTGTCAGTTGTTGGGGAAGTGTCTCAACCCACAAAGCTAGTGCAATTGGCACTCAACAGTGTCTCAAAGGAGTGGCAAGTATTCATTCAAAGTACCTTGGGCAAAGATACCCTGCCGAGGTGGGACAAGATGTGGGCCGATTTGCAGCTCCATCAGTGGAAGTAATAGTGGATTGAAGCAAGTAAAGGAGGAGCAGAATGTGGCCCTCACATTTAAGGTTCCCAGTCAGGGACATGGGGAGCTGCAGAGGAAGAAGAAGGACCTATCGAAGGTCAAGTTTTTCAGGTGTGGTGAACTCAATCACTACAGTGACTAGTGTCCTCTCAAAAAGAAGGACAAAGAGGAGAAGCGGGGCCAAGCTACAGTGCATGCTGAAATCGATAGGCTATCCTCCAGGTTGGGGGAAGACTTTGCTATGATCACCAACGTAGCTCTAGGAGTGGGGTGGGCTGGTTTGGAGTTGTAATCTCAAAGCACTACAGATGAGCAAGATCCTTGAGGAGTCCACCTCATGGATCAATACCTTGTTATGGGGGTCACAGTTTTCAGTAGCAGGATGGATGAATGACAATTGATGCAGTCAGATGCCAAAGTGACAGTTGCAGAGATCATGAGTTGTCAGATGTTGGGGAGCGCAGTGCAGAGTTGGCAGCAGTGCAATTGACACAATATAGAGTCAGCAGTAGCGCAAATTCTTTAGTGACAGTGTTAGGTCCCTATACTACTAATTTAACCCCTTATTGTTATTAGTACAACCCCCTTATTACATTATTGTGCCCACATAGTCCCCATATTGTTATTATTGTGCCCCATAGAAGCCCACTATTGTTATATTGTGCCCTTATATTATTATTGTTATGTCGGTTCTGATTATATTATGTCCCCTTAGACTTCTATATATAGAAAGGAGGTCTTGTCATTTGTATCATCCAAGAATTGTTCATTTGTGTAATGTAAAGGAGGTTTCTCCCTTGAACGGGCTAATTTCTCAGGCATTCATCTATCTTTTCTATCTTTTTGTGAGTTGGTTTCATAACACACAGTGTAGATACTAGCAACAGCCAAAGACTCGAGTGACAAAATACATTATACTGATCACATTTGATTCAGTATTTTGGATGTTTTTCAGTTGCAACAGCAACATATAAAAGGGATTTTCAATGTTGGCAGTAGTATAACAGGGTCAGCAGCAGCACAAATGCAGCGTATATTAGAGTTGCGTAGTGGTTGGTGGGAATATGGCCAGACATCAGCAACGTTACATAAGATGATACAAAGACAGGGTGTTGCTATAGGGTGTGCAGTAGCACTAGAACTCATTCCTTGCTCAAAGGGAGTGTTAGTTTTTATAACATCAGATGTGTTCTAGCTTTGAAATTTTGGGGAGAGGCTAGAATACATGAGATCTCCAAAACCCAGAAATTGTTTCTAGAAATTCTGCCTAGAAATGACTTAATTAAATTATTACCTAGATTTTAAATATTTTTGAATTCTAAATTTAGGGAATATGGTTAATTAATCAATATTAATTAAGTCAAGACAAAAATCATCTAGAAACTCACACTGATCGATCCAACAATGATCCTAGTCATTGATTAATCTTGGTTGTTGGTGCTCCAATAGAGGGTTATAAGAGGAATTTGATGTTGTGATGGAGAAACCACCAAAGAGGTTTGATTTCATGAGCAGAACGATTTCCAGAGGAGCAGTAGTCAGTTGCCAGAGAGCGAGCTAGAGATCGAAGCAGAGAGAGGGGCAAAGACAGTGAAGTCGGAGGAAGATTTCCACATCCAATGAGTGCATTTGCAAAGAGGCTAACGTTGAGGCAGCACAATAGCCTCTAAAAGCAACTTCAATTCTGCTAGGGAAAAGACGAGTTTCAGTGCCAGAAGTTAGACAGAGGTTCTAGAGGCCAGGAGAGACATTTTCCCCGATAGCAGTAGACTAGACGACTTGAGGAGAGGTTGATTCAGACTGAGCACAGAAGGGACTGCGCTAGGGTGATGCAAAGCCAGCGCATAGGCAATTTCGACGGCTCACTTGGAACTGTAGTCAAAGCTTGGATTTCCCTGTGGGGTGAGAAAAATTCCTCACTAGATTTTTGTCAGTATTTTCTCTACAGGATTGCCATTATTTAGCATACTCTGATTATTTCGTTGTTGCTCAATAATAAAAGCCTCAGTTGCTGCATTGATTTTCCCGCATTGGGTTTTTTCGGGGACTTTTGTCCAAAAATAATTGTGTTAATTTTATATGTGTGTGGTAGCATTTCTTCCAACGTTTTATTCTTCCTCAGTTTTATTTGTGTAGATTGCAGTGTGATTTATTCAGTATTTTCCATAGGAAACAGCAAATAAAATGTGAAATAAAATTAATAATTAGGAGAATAATTTCCAGTCGCTACAATAGGATTCCAGTTTGGAATTTTCATAGCCTCTGGCAAGGCTCGACTTAAAATAACTTCTTTGTAGACAAATTTTTCACATGACAAGTTGGTTTTGGTTATAATATCTCCTTAAACTACAACTCTAAATCACTTTGTTTTTGTTTGTATTCGAGTTTGATGACTTAAAAATTTGACAAAAACTCTACATTTAAAGTTTTGAAAATTAAATTTGGCATTAAGTTCAACATACCAGAATATATATATATATATATATATATATATATATCACAACAAAATTTGAAAATTGAAATATTTTTAATATACATATGTTTATGTCCATAAGGTCTTGGATAGACGGTGATTAGGTGTGATGTTAAGACACTCCTAGATGTTAAGTAACCAGTTCAATTCTCCGCCTTATTTGAATGTTATTCTTGGAAATAGCTATGTTGTAGCCTCACCATTATCAAACTTACTAAGTTTGATAATGGTGAAGCTACAACATGTCTATTTCCAAAAATAACATTCAATTAAAACGGAAAATTGAACCCATTACTTAACACACACACACACACATATATACATTCATTTTTTTATATTTTATTAAAATATTATACTTCCACCATAACTATTTATAAATATATAGATTTATATAATTTAAGAGTGTATGGTACAAACTTTTATATATATATATATATATATATGACAATAAAACTTGAAGATTAAAATATTTTTTAATTTACATGTGTTTTTTTATATATTTAAATTTTATATTTTATTGAAATTTTACACTTCTATTATAATTGTTTATAAATATATAAATTTATATAATTTAAGTGTTATGGCATTACTTATAAATAAAAAAAATTAAAAAAAAAACATATCAAAATTGTGAAGAATAAACAATATAAATGAAAAATACTATTTAAAAAAATGTATTATATGTATATTAACAACACAACTCTTAACATCCTCCCAAATCTAACTTAACCCGTATTGTTCTCTTCCTTGTTGTCTAGTTTGGCATTCATAGACAATATTTCATTAGTGTTTTAGCAACCTGGAATTTCAAGTTTGACATTCAAAGGCAACATTTTGCTAGTGTAGATAGCCTTGAAAAAAATTTTAAAGCTAGTAGTTTTAACCTTTCAAATTTATTGTTTACTTACTTTTGTTATTACGAACCTCTTTGAATTTCTTGTGACTTCATAACAAACTTGAAACAAATTTCAATAGAATTTTAGACAAATTTTGTATAATAATTGTGAAGATAAACAAATATAAATGAAAATTATTATTAAAAAACGGTTTTCTATGTAAATTAACAACACGACTCGCAACATTCTCTCAAAACTAACTTTACTCATATGACTCTCTTCCTTGTTGTCTAGATTCACATTCAAAGGCAATATTTCGTTAGTGAAGGCAAATTGGAATTTCAAGTTTGACATTCAAAGACAACATTTTGCTAGTGCAGGGAACTTAGAATTTTTTTTAAAGCTAGTAGGTTTTAGCCTTTCGAGTTTTATTGTTTTCTTATTTTTTTATTACAGCCTCTTTGAATTTCCTTTGATTTCATAACAAACTTAAAACAGATTCAATAGAAGTTTAGACAAATTTCTTGAAATTATTCATGTTCATGTTTGGCTTGTTCGACTTGAGATTTGCAACTTTCATTAAACAAATTCGCCCAACATTGAAATTTGACAAATTTCATATAAATCAATTTTATTCATCGAACTTGGTGACTTAGCTATAACTATAGGGTTGTTTCCTCAATATTTTGTTAGTGCAGGGAAATTGGAATTTCAAGTTTGACATTCAAAGACAACATTTTGCTAACTTCGAATTTTTTTAAAGCTAGTACGTTTTAGCCTTTCGAGTTTTATTGTTTTCTTATTTTTTATTACGAGCCTCTTTGAATTTCCTTTTGAATTTTCTTTGATTTCATAACAAACTTGAAACAAATTCAATAGAATTTTAGGCAAATTTCATGAAATTATTCATGTTCGTGTTTGGCTTGTTCGACTTGAGATTTGCGAATTTCATTGAATAAATTCGCCCAACATTGAAACTCGACATATTTCAAATTTAATCAATTTTATTCACCAAACTTGGCGACTTAGCTACAACTATAGGGTTGCTTCCACAACCATGTCTTTGACATCTCCCTCAAGCTTTTGTCCCTTGCTTTTGCTAGTTTTGCCTTAGCGTTATTTTGCCTTAGCGTTGTGATCTCTTGCTTTCATTATGCCTATCCTAAGCAATGTTGTCTTTCACCTTTTTCCTTCTCTACTTCTATTCTAACATTGCTTCCTCTTGCCTCTACCCTTCACTAGGCCCATCCTAGAACCTCACCTCTTGCCTTTGCTACCTCTGACATAGTGTCATCACCTCTCATCTCTTTCCTTCAATCATTCATTGTCCTTCCTTGAGATTTGTAACAACAGCTAGTAGGTGGGCATATCGTTCTTCCATCCAACATTGAGACTAGTCCCAACCTAGGCTCATCCTAATTGGAAAACATTTAAGAAAAACAAATATAATTATCTAGACTAGTGAAGAATTTTAACAACACATTACTTATATGCAGATTTATAATCTAATTATCTAATTGTTATCTTTACATAGAATCCAAATTACAAATTAAGCATTATCAAGCATATATCCCAAAAAGATATTAACTTATATGCAAATTTATAATCTAATTGTTATCTTTACATAGAATCCAAATTACAAATTAATCATTATCAAGCATATATCCCAAAGAAATATTAATCTCCAAAGAAATATCAATCTCCAAAGCTTGTTAATTCATTATTACCTTCACAATAAAATGTTTTCCTCTTGAAACCCTAATGTCATTTCAAGCTATCTCAATTATTGAATTTTGCCATAAGTATAATGTTCATGGTGTGAATGGAATGTTATTAATATACACAAGATGCCCTTAATGCTGTATCAAATATTTCTTAACAACAGATCTCATGATTCATAGATGTATGTTTTATCACACAAAGTTGAAACCCATATCATATTGGGAGCTATTCAGCTATTGGATTGATGGGGACCTCCAAGTCCTCATGAGAGAATAGGTCCCTATAAAGTATCGAGTTACATTTGGATTCGATATGAACCTACAAACTAATGAGAAAACAGGAATAATAAGTATGGAGTTACACTTGGACCCTCGGCTTCTTCAGCCCAAAATCATTAAAAAAAATCAATTACTGCAGAAATATGAACAAAATAACATTTTAATAATCTCGGAGCAATTTAATTCAATAACTTTGTACATCTTTGCAAGAAAGAAAATGCATTGTTGTTCTCATATGTGCCTTCCTATGTTTTAAATCCTGAGAACCTGATCAATCAACAACGAATGCTCTCTTCTAGTACTTGGAACAATCAGCATCACTTGAGACATTCTGATATTATCGAAAACCAAGACGCGCATATGATAATGCAATCTCTCCATAAATAAGTACTTCTGAGCAAAAGAGTATATCATCACAATTACAGATATGTGCATCTAAAAAATAAAGTTGAATACCAACTCCGTAGACATGTACGAAAGGTGGCCTCGGTTGTTGAGGGCACAGAGAAAATACATTTAGCCCCAAAAAATAAATGTATCCAATACACAGTATTTCTTTAGTGTGCAAGGGAGAGAGAGAATTTGGGAACAGAGTATTTAATTACCACCTTGATCTGATGATATCTTGCTATTTCCCCGATTCCTCCTGTTTAGAAATCCAAATATGGGTTTTGGCCTGCTGTTGAAGTATGTAGCAGCAGCGAGATACACACAACTTGAAGCAACATACACTTTTATCCACATAGAGGAAGAAAAAGTTAAAATTAAAAAAATTGCACTTAAGCCGATTATTACAAGAAAGTTCAAGCAGCACTTGAAATTAGGGAGTTCCTCTTCAGTTCCAGGGTTGGGGAAAGACCCTTCTTTGTAGAAATTCGAAAGCAGTTCATCTTTTAGGCGAAAAGCTTCAACAAGCCAAGCAGCAGCTTCATTCTCAGAGGTCGGGATTTCATGCAAGGTTATTCGACGAACATGGACATGGACTTCAGCTGGATCGGTCCCAAAGGCATTATCCATGAAAAGAGGGCATCGATGTTTGTAGGCGATAGTTATGTCATAAACTGCAGGTAGCATGGAATAAAACCATTAGACAGAACAAACAACACTACTGCAAACCAAGCTATATTAATTAAAAAATAATAAAAAATAAATAGAAGTGAAAAAAATTGTTTGAATAGTATATACAAAGATTGCATCCCACATTGTACTAATAGTTTAATCCAAATAATACATGATATGTGTTGAGAAAGCATGTTGGTAAGGTTCTCTTAGATGTAACCTTTTTACAATCTGATTAAATTATGCAGATCTTAAAGAACCTAATGAGATACTTCACATGTCCTAATTATAAACATACTTTATTCTGAGATTCGCTAAAACAAATGATTTCTTTTGGGATGTCATCTGACTGTTACTGCTTATTTCTTAAATATGTTATCCTTTGCAGTATGCTAACTTACAATTTCTTAGCCCTCCTTTCTTGCTTGGCCTAAGGGTCAGATAGCTCATGGATGACCAAATTTTCTTAACCGGGGGCCAAGGGAAAATGTCGTGGTGAATGGAATCATTTCAATTAATATGATTTTCACATTAAGGTTGTGAGCATGTTATTGTGATATTTGGATCATTTGTATACTGGGTACTTCAATTTTGTCAAACCTACACCTCACAATCATGTCGAATGTCATGAGCTAAGCACTTGTATTACAGAAGCCATGTGTCTAGAGATCAAAGTTATAGCTATAGCTAGTGATCCCCATATTTTATTGCAAGCCAGTTGACATTCCATGCGAATTGAATGCAAGATCATTCCTGAGTCACAGTGTGGAGACTGTAAATCACATGAAATTTAGCTTGAAATTTGATTTGCTGCCGCCAAGACCCAGATCATCTTTGCTGTCAAAGCCCCCTAAGGACCTGATCAATATTTTGGTACTAGAACCAACAACAATCACAAGATCTCTAGTTTGGGCATGTGCCCTACCCCAGGACGGAATACTTTATGCTAAAGTCTAGGATGGTTACAGCCTACTAGACTGTCCTTTTTTGTTGCTTTCGTGCTTTCTGCTTTGATCCAAAATGGGTAAATGCCCCGACAGTAACCAGACTTTGGTGGTTAATCCTTAGTTGTTTCAGTCTCCAGGTAGTTTAGATGCATTTTGCAAGTCATTCCTGAATGTATCCCTAATTGTTTCCACCTGAAACAAAAAGAGAGATGACTTTTTGTCGAAAGAAAACAAAATCATAGATCATTGTGGCAGTAGAACCCATTGGCACCAATTAATAACAATCTGATCCACTATGTTGATGTAATGTAAGGCGCCTATTAATAAATCTTGATACCAAAAATTTTTTAGGCACCACCACGCTAGATAAATTATTCTTCTCAGCCATTGTGCCATTGGAACAAGCCTGGTGACAATATATAACTATATTGATCTGATACAAGGCACCTCTCAATAAATCATTGGAACAAAAATTGTGCAGGAGGTACCAGCATACTAATAAACCAACAAATCATCATGTTAGACACCTAATCCTTAGAGATTATGGTAAATTGGAAGTATTCTTGTATATATTAACTTAGGAGGAATATGAAGAGTCATAGGTGAATAGAAAGAGTCATTGGGACCTTTTGAAAGATGAAACCAAAAATCACTTATTTTTGTATTAATGTATCGCTCACCTTAATGTAATTCATTGATTCATTGGAGTTATTCCTGAGCTTGACAATGGTATCAGAGCTGTCTATTCTTAACTCCGTGGTTCTCTCCTCTTGCATACAGAAACGGCCCCTCGTTAGATCTGAACTTTGCTTCTCCTATCAAGAGTAGTCCTGTCTCTGCTTCTCCCAATGTTATTCTGCCATTCCCATGCCTGTTTCCTCTTGTTAATTTCCTAAATACCAGATCTGATTTATATCATAAGTAGTTTTTATAAACCCGAAGTTTATTTAGCCAAGTGAATTATTTTTTGAAATTACAGTAAAATTTCTAACAGCAGAAGCACAAGTAGGAAATCAATCACAGAGCAGAAAACATATAAACCCTCCAATCTATCATTCACTTTTATTTCTCAAATAAATAAGCACTCCCTTGTAAGGAAAATGCCCCACAGAGAAATACAGAAATTTACAAAAACTGAACCTGAGAATTTGGCTCCCTGAAAATACTGATCTGCACCCCAAGACTGTTGTACGGCCACTGTAGTGCAGCCCTACCACACGTGAGAACCTACTAAATCTCTCCTCCATGCGGCATGTGTGATTTCTGGCCTCTCCTTGTGCGGCACATGCAAGCTGATGTTGTCTTGTGGTCAGAAACTGGTACAGCCCTCTTTGCTGGAAGACCTCAATTCAATCTCCCTGTTCAGAATTTTTTCTCACTGCTGCAATTTTTCTTTTCTCTTCAGCCCTTATCTCACTCATTTGAAAAAATCTCTCATATGTAGAAATTACTTGCCACTTGTGTTGTGTCTTCCTCCTTCCCTTAAGTTGTGTTTATAATTCTTGATTAAGCTAGATCTAAAGCCCTAATCTCCAAAGTGATGGAGGGCTAAGATTAAATGAATCATAACCCACTTGATATCAATGGTTGAGATTAGATCTAAGTCGCCAAACTGAATAATTTACTTTTCCTTGAACAACCTTAGCCAATAGCCAACATTAATAAATTGATTAATCAGTGTGTTCTTCCTAAGTTAGACTTAGGAAAAAGAATATAATAGACACTTACTCAACATGAGCAAGTTCCTAAGAAGGTCTTGGATGACTCCTTGCATGCTTGACACAGCCTATGCAGAAGTAATGTTCACTGCTACAGACATTAACACCTCTGCTCAACATCCAATCCGCTTGACTATGCTCCCATGCTAGTTTCCTCTACTCCACACCCGTTCCCTCAACTCACAACGTCTCTCTCTTCCATGCTCCTCTAAGAACCTACAGCCAAAACTACCCAACTATTCCATCTCGATAAAAGAATTGGTAGGTTTCCATTTTGTCCCAATTGATTTGGTGGTTGACCAACAAAATTTGGCGTAGTTGGAGAAGACCTTGACCAAGCTCCTATCGGATGTTAGGGTTTAGCTTTCGAAGCTTTGGTAACCAACACATCTTAGAGGTGAATTTGCTGAAATAGGCTATGGATTTTTGCTAGATTCTATGGATTTTAAGCTCGATGTGACAGGCAACCTAGCTAGAATTGTTTCAGCAGGACATCCCTCTAAGGTCATTGAAGCCTGACATGTGACTAGAAGATTTCAAACCTTCATTCCTAAAGGAAGACAATTACATGATTTCACTGCTCACTTGTCGAAGACACATTTTTATCAAACAAATGTCCTTGTTGTCTAGTCAAAAGTTGTTGTATATTTGGCACTTCAAAGATATTTCAGAGCTATTTTGGAATTTGTTTTCCCACCAATATTGTAGAAATTATTATTATTGCAGCAATGTTTGCTTATACAAAACCCAGCTTAGAGCTTTGTCAAAGATGCATTCTTTCATCTTCATTGTTGACATGATGCTAACTAGCAAGGAAAACCACCCATAATGGTCTAAAGAGATCAAACACACTGACTTTTAACAATTTGTGGCATTGCATCTAGAAGGAGAGGATGATAGTGGACCTACCAAACCTGCATCAGATAAGGAGCTTGACATATGGAAGAACAAAGACAGAGAAGCATATTCTCCCTAATTGTCGCAATAGTAAGTGACATGATGAGTCACCATATTGTTTCTATTAAGGATTTTTATGGTGCTTTAAAGAAATTGGAGGACTTGTATGACTCACATTTAGAATTGGAACTCATACAATTGTTGGTAAAGCTCTTCAACCTAGAGATGAAAGATGATGATCCCGTGGCTTCAGCTTTTGAGATTAAAACCATCATGCATGACATAGATGCCACTAGAGTGAAGATAGACATTCCTCTCATAGCCTTCATCAAGGCCCTTTATCTTGCACATTCCCACTACCTTGGATCTGTGCAAGGTAGTGACCAAAGGAAGTCCATAACATTTGACTCTTTGGTGGAGAAATTTGCAAAACGTGCAAAAGTTTTTGGAAGAAGACAACTCAACCCACTAGAGAGATTGTATGCCTTTCTCAAAAAGGGAGGAACCAATCACATGATTATTTTAGAGAAGAAGGCAATAAAAGAAGATGTGGAAAAAGAATTTCAAAGCTGAGGGGCAGGTACAATCAAGGTGAGAGATCTGATCTTCATTGTGTCCATTATGGGAAAAATGGGCATGAGGCAAAGATATGCAAAATCCCCTAGAAAAAGATCAAGGACAAGCAAGATCAAAAGAAGACAAACTTAAAGCATCAGATCTAGCGAAAGGTAAAGCAACTAATTATGCTTATTATATTGTTGCCCATTGCAATAGGAGTAAATGAAGACTTATTTCATACTTTGTTTGCTACTTGGAGAGATGCATGGTTGCTTGAAATAGGTACAACATGTCATGTAACCTTTTGAAGAGACGTCTTTGAAGATCTCAATGACAATTTAAATGGTATAGTCTATTTTGCAAACAAATCAACTTTTAAACCTTCGAGAACTAGCATCACTAGGAAATGAGAGGAACTTGATGTATCTTTGTGCATATTCAACAACAAGGCCACTCCATTCATATCTTCAATGGAAAAGTTGAAATAATGGAGGCTTCTAAGAACATGGTCATTACGGTAGGAGTGGGGGATGAAAGATTGCTAAAGTTGAAAGTTACATGGGTTCATGCATAGAATTCGACATACCTCTCTCACCATAATGAAGGTACAGCCATCTAGTCTCTTATTGCATGCTAGATGTGGACACAGTAGTTATGACAACCTTTGTTGAAAAAGAACAGTGTTTCCAGTTTGCGTACTATTTCTAGGAAACTGAAGTAATGTGATGTTTGTATCTTTGGAAAACATAGAAAGCAACCCTTCCATGATTCCACTTTCAAAGTATGTAGAAAAATTAGATTGGTACATTCTAATTTTGTGGCCCCATGCCTGTTCCATCAATTATGGAAATAAATATATCATGTAATGATTACACCAAAATGTTTCAAGGGTACTTCTTCAAATATCTCAGGCTTTTGAAGCCTTTAAAAATATTCATGTATAGATCCAAAATGAAGCACAATCACATTTCAGCACTCTTCATACTGATAATTGTGGAGAATATACATCTAGTGAATTTGAAAACTATCTTCGCCAACAAGGGATTCAACATCCAACCACAGTTCCACAAAATCCTCAAAAAATAGTGTAGCTAAAAGAATGAACAAGGCTCTTTTAAATATGGTTCATTCCATGATGTTTATTAAAAATGTGAAGTTGATATTTTGGTTTGATGTGATTCCATTTGTAGTATATGTAAAAAACAAATGCCCATCTCATTCTCTTGGAAACAAGACTTCATACAAAATGTGGTATGGCCACATTCCTTTAGTAAGGCATCTCAAGGTCTTTAGTGTAGATTTTAACCCTGTACAGAAATTACCTGCATACAAATTCTAAAACACAAAAAATAAACAATGTGAGAGCATAACACATAAAACACATCCACAAAGATTTTCCCCTCGATCCCAAAACTAGGACTACCAACTTGATTTTTCATTATGTTCCTTTCAATGTTACAATACATATTTATGCATGCCGAAGCATCCAATACCATGGACCGAAAACCATCACTGATGAAGGTGATCTATTGACTAGGTAACATGTTGTCTCCACCGCCTCTACCCAGAATTCTTGTCCTAACCCGGCACCACTTATTATGCTTCTTGCCCTTTCCATCAATGTCTTGTTCATTCTTTTTGCAACTCCATTTTTCTCAGGTGTGTATGGAGTAGTCTTCTGCCGTGCTATACCACACTTTTTATAGAAATCTTCAAATTCCTTACTGCAAAACTCTCCACCGTTATCTGTCCTCAACACCTTTATCTTCTTCTCTGTCTGGTTTTCCACCAGAGCTTTAATTCTTTAAACCTGTCAAATACTTCAAATTTCTGCGTAAGGATATATATCCATGTATTCCTTGAGAAGTCATCTATAAATGATACATAGTACACAGACTTACCCAGTGGTGGAACCTTCACAGGTCCAAACACATCACTATGCACAAGCTCTAATATATGTTTCGCCCTCTTCCCACCAAAGGGGAAACTTACCCGATTCTGCTTCCCATATACACAATTTTCACAAAAATCAAAATCCAGAGAGCTATTACTCATACCTTCTACCATACCTTTACATGAAGTATTCGAAGGCCCTTCTCTCCAATATGTCCAAGCCTTTGATGCCACAGCATGGTCTTCCTCCAAAGACCACTAGATTTTTGCTCCACTTTCAGGAACCACTAGTACTATTGCACCCACCAACAACAGTGCTACCTTTGCAGCTTGTACAGAGTTCCAATCCGAACTCCCGCATCAATACCAGTGCCCCTCAAACCCCTCATGCAGTTATCCTTTGTTCGAACATTGTTTTTACACCTGCATCATCCAGCTTGCTTACAAAAATCAGATTTCTAGCTAATGCAGGAATATGCAGAACACCCGAAAGTGTTCTAACCCTTCCACCTTGCAACTTCAACTTTACTTTTCCACGACCAACGATTCTAGCCTTCCTGTAATCCCCCAAGAAGACATCACCACCATCATATTTCTCATAATCGCAGAACCACTCTCTCTATGGGGAGTGAAGAGAAAGGATGCACCTGAGTCAATCAACCATGCCTCATGATCTACATGTGTACTTGAAGAAGCCAAGTACACATCCCCACTTTCATCTGAGGTGGTTTTCGCCTATGCATAAGGAGCATCATCAGATCCCCTTCCTTTGTCAGGAGCTTTAGATTTACAGTCCCTTCTGTAGCGCCCTTCCTTTCCGCATTTCCAGCAAACCACCTTTACAGATTTTCCTGGAGATTTAGATCTCCCTCTAGATTTAGATCTCCCACTCGACGACTTATTTTTGTTTCTATTCTGGGACCGTCCTCGTATAGACAAGGCATCACCATTCTAGCTCTCCATATTTTTCCGTCTCATTTCCTTCGTTAGCAAGGATGAGACTATTACTCATACCTTCTACCATACCTTTACCATGAAGTATTCGAAGGCCCTTCTCTCCAATATGTCCAAGCCTTTGATGCCACAGCATGGTCTTCCTCCAAAGACCACTAGATTTTCTGCTCCACTTTCAGGAACCACAGTACTATTGCACCCACCAACAACAGTGCTACCTTGCATCTTGTACAGAGTTCCAATTCGAACTCCCCGCATCAATACCAGTGCCCCTCAAACCATCATGCAGGTATCCTTCTCGAACATTGTTTTTACACCTGCATCATCCAGCTTGCTTACAAAAATCAGATTTCTAGCTAATGCAGGAATATGCAGAACACCAAAAGTGTTCTAACCCTTCCAC
>APFE030807261.1:7522-34864 GCA_000404065.3 Pinus taeda | reverse complement strand
GACCAATGATTCTAGTCTTCCTATCATCTCCTAAGAAGACATCACCACCATCGTATTTCTCATACTCGCAGAACCACTCTCTATGGGGAGTGAAGTGAAAGGGTGCACCTGATTCAATCAACCATGCCTCATGATATACATGTGTACTTGAAGAAGCCAAGTACACATCCCCACCTTCATCTGAGGTGGTTTTTGCCTCTGCAGAAGGAGCATCATAAAATCCCTTTCCTTTATCAGGAGCTTTAGATTTACTCTCCCTTTCGAAGTGCCCTTCCTTCCTACATTTCCAGCACACCACCTTTACAGGTTTTCCTAGAGATTTAGATCTCCCTCTAGATTTAGATCTCCCACTCGACGACTTATTTTTGTTTCTATTCTGGGACCGTCCTCGTACAGACAAGGCATCACCATTCTAGCTCTCCATATTTTTCCGTCTCATTTCCTTCGTTAGCAAGGATGAGACTATTTCATGAAACTGCAAGGCAGTTTCATTGCTACCTATTGCAATAACTAGACTATCCCACGAATCTAGTAGAGAACACAACAAACTGATGCACTTATCTTCATCTGAATTTTTAATATCAACAGATAGCAACTGACTTACCATAGTATTAAATGCGTTCAGATGTTCTGTCACCGAGTCTCCATCTTTCATCCTCAGGTTATACAGCTTTTTCTATAGGAACAGTTTATTCACCAGAGACTTAGATTGGTACAAAGTCCCTAACTTGTCCCACAAAGCCTTCGCCACAACTTCCCCTGATACATTCAACAATACTGAATGTGAGACACACAATCGTATTGTGCCCTTTGCATTCCAATCCACTAATCTTTATCCACCAACAGATCCACAATCTTGAGTTTCCACAACTCAAAACTCTGACCATTAAATTTCTCAATCTCTATCTTTCCACTGCTTGCCATCTTCTTTCACCACCAAGATCGATCTCGCAGATCTCCCACTGAACAGGGTCTACCACAGGCCTGAGCGAAACCCCTCAGCAACAAAGGCGTCCCCTTGAAGCCAAAACAGCTCTGATACCAAATGTAGGTTTTAAGATCAGTGTTGATAATATCGGCGATATTCGGAAATATCGCGATATTTTTGGCGAGCCGAAATATCGCCGACAAAATATCGCGATATTTTCGGGAGCCGAAAATATCGCAATATTTCCGAAATATCATCGATATTTCCGAAAATATCGCCCGGTGACTGTAAAAAATTTCCGCATGGCCTATAAAAATCCGATTTTGGTTTTTTTCATGTGATTTTCATTTCTGATTGCTGGAGAAGGAAGGGGAGAGCTATGTGGTTGCTGCCAAGGAGGGTTTGAGCGTTCTAGGCCATAGTATTGATATGCTATTCATGGTAATGTTAGATATGCTATTCATGGTAATGTTAAATTCTTAAAGTAAAAATGACATTCTCCTTAATCTTCATTTTCATCCTTTTACTTAAATTTTTAACATTACCATGAAATGACTTAGGATGTTTGAGAGTGGTTCCGGCCTCATTGGATTTATATGAAAAGTAGAATTTTAATTTCATTCAATAAATCAGCAGACTTATAGTTTTTAGATTTCAGGATGGGAGATTGGTAATGTTCTCCAGTGACACAAACCTGCCCGCGCTACCCCTGCACCAGTAAGGACGTGGTCTACCTCCTATAGCTCCCTACTTCAGTTCCTTCCTAGCTTCTAGAAGCATAGCAAATTACTCCACTGCCACTCCACCACACCAAGCATCTGACATCTATAGGGAAAGGAAAACTGTGGCATTTCCTCGCAAGAGGAAGCAGAGAAATCAATAGGATTAACTTTAGTTATTTTCTTATGTGCTTGTAAGTTGTACATGAACAATGAACATTGAATATTCAAGAATCAAGACCAAGCATATCACGTTCTAATTTATTGATTCTATTTAAAGTGAACTATGAACTTTGAGAAGTAATTATAGTTTAATTTGATTAGATAAGCTGCAACCTGCAATTTAATATGGATAAAAAACTATATTTCGGTATATATATATATATATATATAAAACGTGTCCCCCCGTGTCTTGTTTCCAGGTCGTTGCTTTTCGTATTGAATACTCGTATTTACGTGTCCTCCGTATCTCGTGTCCTCGTGTCATGTGACTTAGCTTAGACAATATTGATGTATTGTCTCCGTGGAGGGTGGAGTCTAAGGAGCCCCTCTTGGAGGAATAACCTTCATGGTTAGAGCCAGTGGCAGATGATCCATTAGAGCAGGGGCAGCAAGAGGAGGACTCGGAGTCAGAGGAGCAGCAACACTCAGAGGAGGAGCAGGAGGAGGAGGAGGACAATGCGGGAACATCAGCATCAACACCATCTGCTACAGATATAAGAGAGCATAGCCCCATACCTAGCACTCATTATTTGACATTAGGTGCAAAGGCAGGGTCAGGGCCTCCTACTACTAGGGGCAGGCCTGGCAAACAGCCCGTCATGTTTTCCCGTAAAAGGGGGAGAGGGCAGTGATTTCAGATAGATAGCTGCTAGTTTTATTTGTTATGCTACATATAACTCATGATGATGAGATAATTTTATATATGTGATGTTATTTTGTATTGGTTCTCCACATTTGAGTCCTTGAATGGACAATTATCAGGGATCCGCAGGATTTGGTATCGCCTTTGATGTATCATTTCTATTTGACATCATATATATCAATGTTTTCTTCATATTTATGTGCCATGTGTTTATTTCATGTTGTTTATTGCTTATATGTTTAAAAATAAAAAAATTGAATATATTATGCATTTTTTATGCTTCCGATATTTGTGATTTTTTCGTGATATTGCCGAAAGATATTTCTGGACCTTCGCCATATTTTCCCGATACCGATATTATCAACACTGGTTTTTAACCCTGTACAAAATTCCTGCATACAAATTCTAAAACCAGAAAATAAACAATGCGAGAGCATAACACATAAAAACATATACACAAAGATTCCCTTGATTCCAAAACCGAGACTACTAGCTTGATTTTTCATTATGTTCCTTTCAATGTTACAATACATATTTATACATGTTGAAGCATCCAATACCATGGACTGAAAACCATCGCGTCCAAAACCATGTGCGAAAAATCATGCACAAAACCATAGGTAGGTCCACGCAACCTAATAGAGGGGGGTTACCTACACCCCTCAAACCCCTTGCTACGCAATCGGCGCAACGAAGGGGGGGCTCCGCCCCCCTTCTAACACCCCGGTTAACTATGTGGGCTAGTTGTGGAAAGAATATAACACAACCCAACATTTAGTTCCACTTGTTATGCCTTAATTCCTAAAGAGCAAAGAAACAAGCTCGATGCAAGGAGTTGGAAGTGCATCTTCTTGGGGAACACAAATACCACCAAGGCATGTTGTCTTTATGATGAGATAAATAAGAAGTCCATTATTTGTAGAGATAGTTTTTTCTTGAATCTCCCAAGAATGACAAACTCGCCACGTAGCAACTTGATCATTTGGATAGACTCACCCATGTAAAGACATATCATGAATTTGATGATGAAATTCCACATCTTGAAGGGAGACAATCCCTATCTTGGATCAATCTCTGAAATCTCCTTCTGAAGCACTATCTCCCCGTCATGAAGTTTAGGCCACTTCATCAAATCAAGAAGTTCAATTGGATGATGTGGTTGAAAGAATTGAAAGGTTGAGCCTTGATGGAGCCTACATCATCTAAAAAAGGTCCACCAAAGTGGCTCATAAAGACACTTGAAAGTGTTCATCCTAATGAGGTCAAAAAGATATGAACCAAAGGCTGCACTATACAAGATGGATGTGATGTAGTTGATATAGATGTTTCATATGATTGTGAATTGAATATATCTACTAACTTCGAACCAATTTCCTTTGAAGAAGTTGCTTCTCGTGATGTGCACAAAGAAGCCATGCAAAAGGAGTGATGCTCTCATCATGAATGGGAAATGGAAGTTGGCGGACCCTCCATTAAAAACCAAACCAATCAATTCCAAGTGGTTCTTCAAAACAAATACAATTCAGATGACTCAATTGACAAGAACAAAACAAGACTCGTGGCAAAAAGGATTTGCACAAAAAGAAGGCATTGATTATGAGGAGATTTTTGCCCCCACAACAAAATGGGCCACCATTCATACCATGTTTGCCTTGGTAGTACAAAATGGATGATAAGTTCATCAAATGGATGTGAAAACTATTTTCTTGAATGGAGACTTGAAAGAGAATGTCTTCATGTCTTAGCCAAAAGGTTTTGTTGTGAAAGGACAAGCATAGTGAGCCTTGTATGAAAAGCTAACTAAGCATCTTCTGAAATTGAATTTCAAGCACTTTAAACTTGATGATGCAACTATGTTTGTCAAGAATATTGGAAAATTTGTTGTATATCTTGTAGTAAATGAAGATGATCTATTGATAATAGGGAACAATGAAAGCTATATTGCATCCATAAAGAAAGAGTTGAAGAAAGGCTTTGAGATGATAGACTTAGTACACCTTCACTACTATTTGGCTATGAAGTGACTCAAAATCCAAAGTAAATGTTCATCTACTAAGAGGACATAGGAAAATAGTTCAAAAAGTTTGGCATGGTTGAACTTAACCCTCTCTCTACTCCAGTGGAACAGAATTTGAAGGGAATGAATTTGAGGATGCAATCAAGTACAAACGTGTGGGAAGTCTTATCTACATCACCACCACCACACTAGATATTTCATTTGTTGTTGGGATTCTTTTCAAGTTTATGCATAAACCTTGTGAAGGACATTGGTCTGCTACAAAAAGAATTCTAAAATACCTAAAGGGAACTCAACACCTTGGACTCATGTGTTCTAAGGTGGATGAATTCAACCCGATTAGATATTCTGACTCAGACTTTGATGGGGATAAAGAAACTGGAGTGTCAACTTCAGGCTATCTCATGAGTCATGGATCAACAGCTATATACTAGAGGAACCATACAAACAGTGAGTTCTAAAAAATTCCACAACATAGGCAAAATATGTGGCAGTTGCACAACGAACAAAGGAGATTGTGTGGCTCAAGAAAAGACTTGAAGATTTGCAAGAGAAACAGATGACTTTTACTTCTCTTCTAGTAGGCAATACTAGTGCAATCAAATTAGCCAAGAATCCCAGATTCCATGATCGAACCAAGCATACCACCAAAAAGTACCATTTGATTCAATATCATGTTGAGGCCAAGCCTATTCATTTGAGACATTGTTATACAAGAAAGCAAATTGCAGAAATCTTCACCAATGCACTTGGAAGAGAAAAGGTTAGACACCTAATCCTTGAGTCATGTAAAAATTGTAAATATTCTTGTAAATGTTAACTTACAAGAAATGTGAAGAGTCATAGGTGGATAAGAAGAGTCATTCAAACCTCCTGGACGATGAAACCAAAGGTCACTTATCTTTGTATTGATGTACAGCTCACCTTGATGAAATTCATTGGTCTATGGAGTTATTCCTCAGCCTAACACAACAGACTTGTCGACAATAATTTCAATCCAACTTTTTAAATTGTTGGTAGATTCCTTGTTGGAAACTTTTCAGGTACAACACAAGTACCATAATTCACCAAATTTCTCACTCATTAATGAACTCAACAATGTGCCAAAATTAACAAGAATTGCATGTGTTAATCAATCATTCTTTTAAATAACTGTATATAGGACATTACTCCACTACCACTTTAAGTGCAACACTGAAGTTAATAAATCATTGAAATTGTAAATTCTGGATAATTCATGACCCATTGAATAGTACATCATCATAAACATGGAGAAATCCTCTTAATCTTACGAGCACTTCACCTCTTCTTCTAGAGTCACTTGGTTATCTGAAATCTCAATCAAAAAGTACTCATTCAACGCCAATTAACAAAAAGGGAAAGTTACTGATGATACTGAATCTACTAACAACAATGATCCAATTAAGGTGGGCACTTCAACTCATAACAATGCTTAAAGGTTGCATAAGATGCAAGCATCTTCAAGCATATACTGAAAACTAATAAGTTCTCTTCAATAAGAAAGTGGCAAGTGATTTTACATCAACAATTGCAGATAATAATACAAATCAGCCTGAACTGGTTCAGATTAAGATAACCAAGTATTAGTCGGAAATTCTCTTTCTTCTGAGCAATTCTGCTATAGCCCAATAAATCTCCCTTGGGTAGAAAGAAAAGAAAGGAGTTATAATCCTGCTAATGTGCAGTAGCCTTGACACGTTAATAACTTAATGAGAATAGAAAACATGCCATTCAATGGCAACTTGATGCATCTAATGTTACTGTCCATTACTTCCATGTTTATCATGGAATAATAATATTATCAGGATAAAGTACAAGAACAGGCATATCCTTGGATGGATAAAAGAATGGATAAACAAACTATAGAAATTTCCAACCCTAGGTGACTGCTATCCTTTTGATCTCTCAATTAAACATATAAATCACTGGATTTAATTAAATGCAGAAATTAAATTTCAAACCATAGCATCAATCACACAATAGCTGGAAAAAGTAAACAGAGAAAGCATTAAAGTCCAATGTTGCAAACATCAGCATCAGGATAAAATCAGTAAGGGTTCAAAAAACCAAAAAATCAGTAAAATCAGTAAAATATTGGTAAAAATCGGCAAACATCGGCAAAATTAAGATACCATCAAAATATCTGTAAAAATCGGAAAACATTAGGTAGGCCAAAAAATCATGATTTCGAGATAAATCGGGATGTTATCGAGATGTTTGCAACACTGCATTAAACAGTTCCACACATACATAGATAATTTCTCCTTCAAAAACAGATTTTTGGTTCCTCATTCAAACTTAAAAGGAAACTTCCACAAGCTGCTAAAACAGCAGCTGAATAATTACAAAAAAATCATCTCAAACTAAGCTGGATGGCCTTTTGAGAAAGTACAGCCTGCACAAAAAGGAAAAAAAAACAGCTGTACAGCCTGTATGGTTTCTTTGTGGCTGTATATACTACAGACCACCTGTGTGGAACCATGCAACTGTATGGCTGCCTCTTCAACCTGCTGAAAAACTACAAGTCGATCCTCTTCCTGCTCTGTGTTTTCTCTCCTCTGGTCACTCAACCTGCTCAACTTTTCACCTGTACATTGTTCTCTCTATTGTGTCTTATTTATGCTTTTCTGAAACCCTAATCTACCAAAACCCTAATGTCCAAAACCTAATATGACCTTGATATGTACAGTTGATATTAAATCTAAGTCACTAATGCATTACATGCACTTTATTAGACTCAACTGAAAAATATAAGATATTTCACGTTACCCTAGCTTCCTAAGTGAATTATAAAATAGAATTAAATACCATTTTTCCTAGGTGGTCACCCTCAAAATGTCTTGAACCATTTTCTGCATGTACACAATGAACCTATGTGAGATGTCCCTGCTCGAGAAACAATTCCCAACACAAACTACTAAATATAACCCCTTTTATTATATATATTGTATATCCCCCCACTTGGACATTTTTATATTTAATTGTGAGCTTCTCAGAGAATTTTCCACAATGTCCATCTTCCTCAAAAGTCAACATTTCAAATCCTCTTCAGGACCAAATGCCAATTAAGGAAAAGGGAGGAGCTAATCATTAATAGATTCAGGGTAAGGGAATGGCAATAAAAGGGAGGGGAAAAAGTCGGTTACACAAGAGACTTGTCAAAAATACAAAGAAAAAGAAACCCTAGAAAGGAAGAAGAATGAAAAATTAATGGGAAGGAAGAGATTAATTAATTACATATACTAATAATAATATTGTATAATAAAAGCTAAAACCCTAGAATATATAATTATCTAATAATAATAGAGTGCTAACGTATAAAGGAAAGAATTGATCCTACCCCAATAATGTAATGGCATTAATAAAAAATAACATTAAATAATAAGATTAATAGATATTGTCAATAGTAAGAATAATATTACATACCTATTATCATAGACCTGGCTATAAATAAAGATATTAGTACTAATAGTAGTATATTGTCAGACTAGGTATATGGTAACTCCGGAATTGTATTTTCTATTAAGAGCAGCGTTCCACGAGGACGCGTCCCCCAGGGTCGGGTGCGTGCACCCCACGCACCCGAGACGAGGAGTCCCTTGGGGGTGCGTTTCCCCACGCACCCTTTTTGGGGAGTCTTGGGGAGACGTGAGGGGGTGCGTTTCCCCAGTGTGGGAGTCTAGACTCCCCAAAAAGGGTGCTTCTGGGCGTCCCCCTTCATTGTGGGAGTCTAGACTCCCCAAAAAGTGTGCGCTTGGGCGTCCCCCTTTAAGTTTGTCTAATAAGACTTAAAAATTAAAAATCAAAAATTCAAAAATCAAAACCATTAATTTTTTTTTAAACTAAAATTAAAACTAATTAACTAAAACTTAAAAGTCTAAAAAAAAAGTTAAAATTAAAACTAAATAACTAAAACTTAAAAGCCTAAACCTAAAAGTCATGAAAGGCAAAACTTAAAGTTCAAAGCTCATTTCATTTCAACCCAAAGTAGAGGACCAATCATTGAGATTGAGTCCTTGATGCTGATTTATCATTTTATTTTCAGTGCTCACTATCCATTTTTCATTTTTGAGTTGCGACACTAGATATTGATGACTTGACTCTTCACTCTAACTATTTTGAGTTTGAACTTTGAAAACTTTGAGTTATATAAATTAGTGTTCAAACTTCGGAAAATATAGCATATACTAGTATGTTTTTGCTTTCAATTTAAGATTCTAGAATGAATGAATGATGAATTTAGTTTTTAAATCAATGTTAGATTGTAGAATGATGAACCATTGAATGATGAATGATACGATCAATGAAATTTGAATATTTATTATTGATTTTATTTTTGTTTTTTCGAATCTCATGGTATGTATGAATAATAATTAATTCAATAATGAGGACTTGTCACTTGAGTATGTCATATGAATGATGTATGTATCAAAATGAATGATGAGGAATGGATCAAATGATTCAAATTTCAAATTGTCTATTAATAATTTTATGCTTTCATATTGACAGTGAACTATGAATTATGAAATTGAATTTATATATATATATATATATATATATATATATATATTAATATATATATATACCTCGACGACTCCCCGCACCCCCGAAATTTCCCTAAAATTTGAGGGTACTCCCACACGTCCGCCTTGTGCGTCTCCCCGCACCGGAGTCTTGGTGGAACATTGATTAAGAGGAACATTAATATATACACATAGGAGAGAGAGACCCTTGGGATTCACATTCCAATGTTGTCTTCATGTCTTCTTATTTTATATTTACATATTTACAATATATTTTGTTGGAAAATTGATTAGGGCAGCATTTTAATTCATGTTTCCCTTACTTGACAGTTATTTGTGGCATTATGTTCATCTTCTTAATTACGCTTATGTTCTTATCATCAAATAAATGCTAAAACAATATAGATCAAACACAAGACATAGGCCCCAAGCCAGGGAAAAACCCAAAAAGAACTTCTTCTATGATAGATTCAAATTCAAAGGAGACTTCCAAGACCAAACCTTAGACCAGGGCTCCCACCAAGAACCAAGCTAGCCAACTAACCTTCCTCCTGCAAAAAAAGACAAGACTCTTCCCAAGGATAGCGAAGCAACATCCCCTCAAGATAATGATTCTTCTAGCCTTCTATCCTTACCCAAACAATCTGCAACTTTCTCTGTAATTTTGGACCCTAGAAACCCTAGAGTACTTGCATGTGTTGACAATAAAGGATAGATTTCAGACTTTCGATTTCTCCAAGAGCTTCTTCCTTCCTTCGTTAGCCTTCTCCTTGTTTTCTGGGATTTTCGCACTTCTTTCCAGTTGTAGATCGAACCCAAACTTGTATGCTTGATGTGTGTCCAAATGGAGGTCGAAGTTCTTCCTTGTATAGCCTTCCAAGTGGCTTTTTAAGCCCACTCTAGGCTAACTTTAGTTGGTTGGCCAACTTGTTCTTGAGAGCCCTCTAGAGACTTCTAGATACAAAAAATAAATTTTCCTTTTCTTGATACAAGTGCCCGCAAGGCTCTTTTACAAAGTGACAATGACAACTATAAACACTTGAACTAGTTACATTCTTCAACACTCCCTCTTAACTAGGGAAGTATTCATAATTATTCAACCAATACAAGGATAGTACTGGTTGGATAATTAGTTGGCTGGCCAACTTGTTCTTGAGAACCCTCTAGACACTTCTAGATACAAAAAATAAATTTTATTTTTCTTGATACAAGTGCTCACAGGGTCTTTTACAAAGTGGCAATCACTCTTGACTCATGACAATCCCTAGGAGCATTAAATGGATGCTTCACAAGGGTCTTTTACAAAGTGGAAATGGCTCTTGACTCATGACAATCCCTAGGAGCATTAAATGGATGCTTGACCAAGTGACAAATAACTTGAGCAAGAAACCCATGCTTTACAAATAATTTTTCTTTTGCTGACTTTAGTTGGTTGGCCAACTTGTTCTTGAGAGCCCTCTAGACACTTCTAGATACAAAAAATATTTTTTATTTTTCTTGATACAAGTGCCCACAAGGGTCTTTTACAAAGTGACAATGACTCTTGACTCATGACAATCCCTAGGAGCATTCAATGGATGCTTGACCAAGTAACAAATAACTTGAGCATGAAACCCATGCTTTACAAATAAATTTTCTTTTGTTCTTTACATCATTTTCTTTCTTCTTTTAATAGATACATAAGAATTACATCATGTCAAGAGTCAAATGACAATTATGAACACTAAAACTAGTTACATTATTCAACACTCCCTCTTAACTAGGGAGGTATTCATAATTATCCAACCATTACAAGGATAGTACTCCCTTTGAAAATTTCTCATAAGAAGAGTTGGATTGACAAGCCAACTGTAAGCATCAACATTGTGATCAACCAGCGTTGTCTTTGAGGCCTAACTATACAAGCTCGTCTTCATTCAAGAGCATTATGTTGGGAGGCTTTATGTGTGATCCCGCACTACCTCTATAAGGCACATACCCCATCTGAATGTCCACAAAGTATGTCCTTTAAGGACTATTCTTATCTTGGATTTTTTGCCCTGAATCTTCAAAGAATAGCAATCCTGTTCACCCACTCTTATCTTGAATGCCTGTCACATCCTCAAAGAGTGTCGGTCCCTTTCCTTTCTTGGATTTTCTATCCTCAAGGAAACCACAGATGCTTATCCAATCCTCTACAATTCTCTCTCCAAAGCCTTCCCTTAGACTTACGACTGTTAGTCCTGGTGAAGTGCTTGACACATGAAGTGGAGAATGCACATGTGATGTCCAACATCACTCCCTCTCAACCTAGGGAGGATATTCCTATTCTTCTTTTAACTTGAGAATAGATCCTTGCTCCTATTCAAGGAGACTCCTTCACTCCCTCTCAAATCTAGAGGAGATTTCTGACTTCCTTTCTAATTGGGAAGTCATATCCACAGGCTTTCTAGCTTGTCTTCATAAGAGTATTAGCTGTGAAGATTTCATAGTTGCCTGGCTCCCTCTTTCTTCTCCGCATCTGATCATATCGAGCCTACTTCCTTTCGAGGTATCATGGAGCCATCTTCTTCAATCTTGTGACAGGTTCCAGGTCATTAATTTTGTACATTACTTTCAACTTGTCAATTTCAATGAAGGCATTATATTGAGCCTTCCCAAGTTTCCAACCGATCATAGCTTCCTCGAGAAAGTGATCTCCCTTGACCTCCAGGTTATCTTCTTGCACTGCTACCTTTCAATTCCAAGATGAGTGCATCTTGACTTCACAATTGCCAAGTACCAGATATTGAGCTTTCCTCAACAGTCTTCATACATTCCATACAGTTGAACTTGCCTCAATTGTCATCCTGCAACATTCTTCCAGGTAGCACAATAATATGTTAATCAAACAATAATATATCAGACTTACCTCATCATGAAAACTTTCTCATCATCAACATCTGTATGGTCCATCTCCACATGAATCTTCCTTCATGCATCAAACTGCCCAAGGATCAAAGTTGATTGCCAAGTTACCATTTTCTTCAGGAGATTGTACTCGATATTGACCATTAGTAAATATATTCTAGAGAGAAAGTCTTATTATTCTATCCATTCTAGAGTAAGTCAAATTCATCTACTTAGGCATCATATAATCAAATGAAAGATTCACTATGCATGTGAACAACCTTTCTTCTAGGATTACATGAATCCTACCTAAAGGCTACTTTTAAACATGCATTCCTAATATTCCACACAAACATCTAGTTGTATGTATTTCAGAATGAGCTTGCAATTTTGCCAACTACATCCCTTCATCCTTTTTAGAGTATTGTTTCCATACAATATGGAATATGTACTAATCTTGTCATAATGCTTCTTCCAAGAGCCTTCCAATGATGGTGACTCTTATAGGATCATGATGATCCACCTTAGCAAAATGATTTCCTCTAACATAGTGTTCACAAGATTCGGTCCCTCAAAACAATTCACTACAAGACCGACGATTTTTCTACAATCTTTATAATAAGTGTGATCTTATCTTACCACCAAATATTACAAAGGCAGCACAGAAATACAAGCCTTCTACGATGTATAGACGAGCCCTTCAAACAACGCTTAATTCCATGAGATGGATATGAAATCATCGAATCACATTACAATGGAATTTGATCCCACGTTCAACCTTCTACTCTTCCTTGGTCTTGTACTAGAACAATTCGGTTTTGTAGACGTTCCATTCTTTTGGCCTTTTGGAGCAAGGCAAAACCTTTCCAGTGATTTTTTAGCTGCCTATATTCTTGACATAAGCTCTGATACCATGTTGGAAAATTGATTAGGGCAACATTTTAATTCATCTTTTCCTTTCTTAACGGTTCATTGTGACATTATGTTCATCTTCTTAATTATGCTTATGTTCTTATCATCAAATAAATGCCAAAAAAATAAAGATCACATGAGCACAATATATAGGCTCCAAGCGCCAAGGCAAAACCCTTCCATGGGGAAAACCCAAAAAGAACTTCTCTTCTTATAGATTCAACATCAAAGGAGACTTCCAAGACCAAACCCTATACTAGGGCTCCCACCAAGAACCAAGCTAGCTAGCTAACCTTCCTCCTGTAAAAGAAGACAAGGCTCTTCCATGGATAGCAAAGCAACATCCCTTCAAGGTAATAATTCTTCTAGCCTTTCGTCCTTACCCAAACAATTTGCAACTTTCTCTGCAATTTCGGACCCTAGAAACCCTAGAGTACTCGCATGTGTGGATAATAAAGGACAAATTTCAAACTTCTGATTTCTCCAAGAGCTTCTTCCTTCCTTTCGTAGCTTTCTCCTTGTTTTATGGGACTTTCACACTTCTTTCCAATTGCAGATCAAACCCAAACTTGTATGCTTGATGTGTGTCCAAATGGGGGTCGAAGTTCTTCCTTATATAGTCTTCCAAGTGGCTTTTTAAGCCCACTCTACACCGACTTTAGCTGGTTGGCCAACTTGTTCTTGAGATCCCTCTAGACACTTCTAGATACAAAAAATAAATTTTCTTTTTCTTGATACAATTGCCAGCAAGGGTCTTTTACAAAGTGACAATGAGTCTTGACTCATGACAAACCCTAGGAGCATTCAATAGATGCTTGACCTAGTGACAAATAACTTAAGCATTAAACCTGTAATGTCCCAAATGGAACAATTTTGGGTTTTCTTGAAATTCTAACTTAGAAATACTTAAATTTCGGAAATATTTCTTCAAAATTAATCCATAAAATTCATTCATCAAATTTCACAAGTTTCCACCATGAAATTAACAGCAAAACCCTGAAGCATAAACTGCAACTTAAAATCGACAAGAAATATATGCAGAATCCTCAGCCTTATTTTATTAAAAATAAAGAGTACATAGAAAGCTGGAAATGGCTGAGAGAATAGCCACTGAAGAAATTTGCTCCAATGTTGCCCTGGCCCTCCACCAAAACTGAATTGAATTGTCATTGTTGAGCTCTCCTGTGAATTCTGGATGAATGAATCCACCAAGGGGAGATGGGTGCTCACCCAATCTCTCTAAATCACCGAAGGGTTTCTGTCCTAGGGCTACCAATAGAGTAGAGAACCAAGTTCTCAACCTCTCATACAAGAAACAATATCAAATCCAAGATGTCTCCAAATGACCTCCTCCTCCTCTTTTATAGATCTGATGGATAGATCTCCAAGCCAAGTCTCTAGAAGCATCTTATTTTATTATTTTATTATTATTCTAGAAGCTCCTCCATTGACTTTATCTTAAGTGACCTTTTAATTTTATTTTATTTCACTTAAGTCACTTTTGGCCCATTTCCTCCAATTACTTATTTTTCCTTAATTAAATGGCTAATTAAAGTCATTTTTAATCAAGGAAAATGGTAAATCATCCACCATACTCTCTCTGGCCACCAAAAATCACTTCTCAGCATTCCATCCTATAGATCTTCTCATTCGGGTTCCAAAGAGCTATTACGCTAAGATGTTTTGTCAAATATTCCTCTCAAAATGCCACCATGAGCATAATTGATTAAGTTATGCCCAATAATAACCCCATTTTACAAGAATTATCAGAAAGTCACAGAACCAAAAACAAGATGCGCAGAACTGCTCATGATGATGAATATGCCAAGTGAATGCCATCAGACCCCATAAAAACTCCTCAAAACTCCATGGAGACCCCTGATGGACTAAACTTGCTCCACTGACCTGGCCATCGCCTACCCCAAAAATCCACCCCGGCTGTACTATGGAGAAAACTAAAAATAGGGACATTACAAAACCCATGCTTTACAAATAATTTTTTTTGTTCTTTACATCATTTTCTTTCTTCTTTTAATAGATACATAAGAATTACATAATGTCAAGAGTCAAATGACAATTATGAAGACCGAAACTAGTTACATTCTTCAACATATTTTCCCAATCCTGAATAGGTGTCAACATCCCCCCCCCCCCTCCCCGCCCACGCCCTCCAATCTAAAGGGGTGTTTGTAAGTCCAAGCATCATTCTGAATCTTTCAAAATTTTCTCTTCTAAGTGCTTTGGTAAAGATGTCTGCAATATGCTCATTTGTGGAACAATGGACTAGGTGAATAGTCTTGGCCTCAACATGATGTCGAATCAAATGATACTTTGTATTGATATGCTTGGTTCAATCATACAAATTTGGATTCTTGGTCAATTTTGTTGCAGAAGTATTGTCAATTAAAAGAGGAGTAGAATGCACTTGTTTCTCCTGCAAATCTTCAAGAATTTTCCTTGGTTGCTTTTGCAGCTGCCACATATTTTGCCTCTGCTGTGGAATCCACTGGAGCTGATTGTTTGCGCGACCTCCAGGAGACAGCTCCGATCCAAGACTCATAACATACCCTAAAGTAGATACCCTATTTTCCTTGTCTCCATCAAAGTCTGAATCAAAGTATCCAATCAAACTGAAATCATCCACCTGTGCATATTTGAGTCCAAAGTCTTGAGTTCCCTTCAAGTACCTTAGAACTCTTTTTGTAGCAAGACCAATGACTGAGATGGGGCCGAATCAAGATTTAGCCTTCCAATTCTCTCAATCACGACTCATAAGCTTTTTGTAGCTGCCACTATTGTTGAGCTGTTCGTACATCTTAGCTATATAGTCTTTTTTGTTCATAACTATTGTAGCCCCGCCATTGTCAACCCTCAATAGCTATATCTTCATGTTTTGTTCATAACTATTGTAGCTCCTCCCTTGTCAGCTCTCAATACTACTATGTTCTCATTGTCTCTCAGACTTTTGAAAGCTAACCGTTCATTCTTCATAAGATTGTTGCATGGTGGCTAGGCTCTTCTTAGTGCAAGAGCACAGTCTTGTCTCAATGTCTCTTTATCTTCATCACCTAGTTCCTTGATTCCATTTTCTATGCAGCAGACTATTTCATCAATTGGAATGACCTTCGAGGCTATAGCAAACCCCAGTTCTTTATTGACAACACTCATTTCTCCCTCATTCAATTCGTGATCAGAGGTTAACAACCTTCTTGGGGATGGTTTTATTGCTTCCACTCATGGTTTCACTGCTTCTATCACCAGCTATTTTGTTCCTACCCCAAAATTCATTGTTTGGCTCAGCTTTACTGCTTATGCCCTTGTTGCTTATATTATGGATTGCATTTTTTTGTATCTGCTTTACTGTTTATACCTTTGTTGTTCATACTCTGTACTGCATTTCTTCCTATTATTTCACTTCTAGTACCATTTATTGGGCTTAGGATTTATGATCTGTTAAAAAACCTCTTTGAACATTTTGAACAGACTTGGTAAATGTTGATTTTTTTAGGTTAATCTCATTAATCAGAAAACAATCAAGTTTGATTGTATGACTTCACAATAATTTCCTTTTGTTGAGTAAATTCTCCCACTTGTCTGTAGAGGGAATCAAAAACTGATAATGCATTTTTATATTGAAAGATAAAAAAGAAATAAAGAGAACAGAAAAGCACTAACCTGCATCCAGGGAATCTCTTAGAAGTGTCAAACAAGAATAAAAACCTTTTGTTTTAGGTTGAAGCAAATTCTTTAGAATTGGTAAATGATTTTCCTCAGCAAACCGTTGACTCCGAAGGCATTTTTGTTCTCTGCATTCACAGTGCTAATTTAATAAACTTTCAAGGATAGCCAAGCCAACCTACACAATTAATAATCCAATCCTAACATATATAATATTCATTGCTTACATTAGATAACAATCTTATTGTGTTATCTTCCTAGTAGTGTAATATTGCAAAGAGAGATATGCAAGAATATACTGTAGTTTTAAACTGTACAAAAATTATAGTTCTAAAATAAAACATTTAGCAGTATAACTGTAGTTTGATAGATGCAAATAATAAAAAAGTTGAGTGAATACGTGAAGTCAGTGCCCTCTGGGAAGAGAATAAGCCAGAGTGGATCTTGTGGGTCCTTGAACGTTGAGAGCATTGATTCTATGACTGGCTCATCTACTTCCCATTTTCTTTCAACCAGAATGAACTCAAGAATGTGGAAACCCCACCCAAAAATGGGTGCATTACGGACACTGCTCTTGAGCATATACTTAATGTAACCCAGCCGATCTTTACGCAAAGCAAGATCCCATATGTACATCCAATCTACTTCTGTTCGGTGGTTTGCAAGCAGCAAAACACGTTCCCTGGCAGGAACACGTTCTCCAGAAAATATAACCTTTGTCCCGTTTATTTTTTCAAACCACAGCGGCCACATGGCTAGCCAATGACCAAATAAAAAGGATATCACCTTTCTGCTATAATGTACACTGAATAGCCGTAGTATCAGAAATGAAGGAGGACCAAAGAAAATCAATGCCATAAATGCTGTAGAAAGAAGCACCATTAGACATATAACCCCTCTTAGTACCCTCCAAAATGTCAAGGGCCTATGTGTTTGAACTTTCTGATTCTCCAGCAGATTAATTTTCTCTTTAAATCCCTCTATAAAGTTCAAATTATTTAGTTCATGAGACTTCAAGGTTCCATTTGCTGTTGCTTCTGGGACAATATAATTAGGCATACTTGTAGAATTGAATTTTCCATCCAACTCTTCATGATTCATACTTTCATTTCCATTCATTTTGACTTTGTCGCCCATATGTCTATATATCAACTGAGTACCTTGCAGAAATAATACTCCAAATTATAAAGACTTTCACTATTTCCACACAAATCACAGTGAGTTCATGCTTTCCCTCTCCTATTCCTCAGGTACCTTTCAAATCAATGATTATAAATCATCACAGTTGCTTGCTATGAAGGACTCCTGAATAAGTAATATAAAAAACAACATTAATATGGAACTACGAACGATGCAAACTGGGAACTCAGATCAGCATGAATTGGCCGAAGCCTACATAGAATCTATAATTTTATTATCAGATTTTGAAACTCATCACACCAAAGAACACAATAGGATAGTAAATATTAACTGCATTCTAAATCACCTTCCAAAATGCACAAGACTTTTGCAAATGAACATTTTCATTTCAGAGATAAATTAATACAGTTTATCATAAAGAAATCTCCAATTACTTCTGAATGGTTTCTTTTCAACTGTCTTTTTTGCTATTTCATTTTTAATTAGTTGATTTAAAAGCATGTGTATGTTAAACGGTTATAGTTTGCTTATTTCAGTCACAGAGGATAATGCACATTCTCACAAGTTTATTTCAATTAATCTGCATATTTCTCACAATTGTGTTTCAATTAATTTGAATTTTCTTTAGCATGCCACAATATCATCTGCAATGTTTCTTGCATAGTTCAATAAACATACATGTTCAATTGAGTTAATGTCAGCCTTGAGTCCTTGACCTTTTATATGTTTTGTTTAGCAATCATGTATGCATTCACAATATGAAATTTCATCGGAAGGGCCCTTGATAATAACTGGGATAAACAATTATATGCTGGTCTACAAATTCAATGTATAAATTTAACAACTAATTGCTACTTTTTATGCATTCATCAATCAAAATACCAATTTATGCAATTCACCCTGTATAGAAAAATACACATCAATGAACCCAATGTAGCATGATGATGTCAAGAAAAATGTATAACATGCAACAGTTATGACGACATAGATGATGCAGTCGCAAAAAAATTATATTCCAATTGCATTCGCTTCGACATTGCCTGCTATCATTTTCTGAAAGAACATATTCAGGAAGGTTTTAGCTATAGGATCTTAACCTATCCCACCAACAGCAAGCAAACTTAGGACATCATTATTGAACAAATAAGTGTCCAAGATTAGCCTACAAACAGAGGAAATGAGACAAATATGGGTGAGGGCTGGGTGCTCTGCTATTATGGATAGGTGTACAAATGTCAGTCCTTTCCCACTTATCATCAACATTGTCATATCTCTAGTAGCTCCCCTCTTCTTCCAAGTGGTCAATTGTTCAGAAGGATTCAAGTTTCTAGCTTCATCATCTTGGGAATGTCATAAAGAAGGATGAACCATCTAACATGGTGCAGATCACAAGTCACAATAAACATATGTTACTCAGTTGTTATTGGTTTAGAGCAGGTACAGGAATATGTAATCAACCATGCTGTAAGTATGCATTGAGAAATGCATTAACGGAGATTGGTAGGATTGGAAGCATTAGTTTATAATATTTTACATTTGATAAAGATATATAGAAGTTTATCTGCAACCACTGTACCTCCCCATACAAGTCTCATGCAAGTATGGAATTCCTTGAGGATGTAGATACAAGATATTATAGTTACTTTATTTTATTGGAGAGGATGATCAAATTGCGGGAGAACTTGTAGCCTATGATGGTATCTAATAATTGGTTCAGGCAGAGAGAGTTGAAGAGAAAAAAAGGAAACATGAATCAAACTGTGTTGAATAATAAAATGGTGGGAAGATTGCAGGTATGCAGTTGTGTTGGGAACCCCTATAGTAGAAAGCATTCATTATGCCGACACAGATTTCCTCAATTTGGAGAAAAATGGTACATTTGACAAGAAATTGAGCTAATGCAATCTATTATTAATTACAGGCATCCCACACTAAATTCAACAACATAAATTTGATCCATTATTAAATGCAAGTGGGAGAGTTCAAAACCACTATATATGGAAGGGTATGCATTTGATCATTAATGATATCTAGAGAGTCCTGGGGAAATCAATGATTAATGGGTAGACAAAGGGTTATGGGCTGCTATTCCAGAGATGAAAATGATGAATGCAGGTTATTTTGACAGCAGATGCCAGTAGTTGCAGAACTCAATGTCTCCTTCAAAACATTAGTGGAACCAAATTTCATGAAGAAGCATGCATGACAAAGGAGCTCAAGACCTTTGATAAGTAGCATAAATTTATAGCTTTCCATTACTATCCCAAATTGTTGATGCAGAACTCAATGCCTCCTTCAAAACATTAGTGGAACCAAATTTCATGAAGAAGCATGCACGATGAAGGAGGTCAAGAACTTTGATAAGTAAGATACATTTATAGCTTTCCATTACTATCCCAAATTATGGATGCCTTAATGCTGAGAAGAATTGGTCCACCTATAACTTCATCTATTCTATTAATAGGAATGTATTTTCCTCTGTTAGAGCCAAGAAGCTAGTTGTAATGCAAATTGCTTACACCTTCAGTATCACAAGATGCCTAAGCATCTTATGGGACCATAAATACAATGGGATGTTGATCCAAAGAAGCACATTTAACATACAAATATATAGACTATGGTCACAAGGTTGCAACATTGAAAAAGGCTTGGTTGGGAACTTGGGGTTCCACTAAGCATCTTCAATGAACTAAATGAGTCTATATCAACAATGAGGATGGCCCTGGTGTTGATTATGTCAAAGAAATTTTGCAGCACATGGAAGCGAACAACTGAACACAGGCTCCTTAAGCTTGCCCAAACACTGAAAATGCCTTTGGTCCTTAATTTGATGAAACATGTATCTGTATACTACAAATTTATTTTGTTAAAGGAAAATGGTTTTAGTTTGATGGCCTACTTTGCTAGAAATAAGAGTATGATAAAACAAGATAGGATACACAATTTAGGGATAAGTTTAGTCTATTCGAGGGTGAGCTAATTTTTCTCAGGGGTTTATTTTCAATCTCAACAGCCAATATTTAAATGATTTTTGTACTATAAATTCATGTTCCTATGCAATAAAATAATATCATAGTTTTAGTTAGAAAAATTGTTTGTATTGCCGTGTTTGTTCACTTTGGAAAGCCAATATAACATTGGAACAATAAAAGTGACACTGAGATTGATAAGGGGGGAATCCAAGTTTCATAAGGGATTGCAGACAATGTTGAGACCACCCAAACTTGAGATAAAGTTTGCAACTAAAAACATGGAAGGAAATAACAATTTGAGAGAATCATGTTAGCTTTCAAGGTTATCCAAAAGTGTTTAAACCTATGTTGCCAGGAAACGTGGGTTCGAGGACAGGGACGGGTACGTCATTTTTTGAAACAAGGTGCGTGGGTTCGTCGGGGGTATATTATAATTTATATATATAATATATTAAATATTATATTTTATAATTTAAATATATATGAATTTGCCTATTTTTCAACTTTAAACAAGAAAACTAAAATATTTATGATTTAACCGTATTGATTTCAGAGGTTAAAGGCTGATCGAATATCCTCTTTCAAGAGATAATAGAGCCCAATTTATGTATCCTTATTCACTGTCCAGATTTCAAGATTTTTGCCAAATCCTATAGCAGCTTGCCTACTCAAGGAATCAAGTTAATTGTGGAAGCTCTGACAATCAGCAAGTTTAAGTTCTTATCAGATGAAGCACGTTCCAGGTGTGCCCTTCGCAATGGCATTCTAAAATTTGGGAAATTTTCTCTTAAACAATATCAGACTTTGCCTTGTTAAACAACGATTTTTCAGAGAACAAGCTATGTTTATTGCTGATCCATCTCTGCTGTAGAAAACTGATTTTAATGGCTGGAGATCTATTATTTAAAGGCTGATATTCCATTTATATACTGCTGTAATGCTACCAGGTTCCACCGTTTTGACCTTCACTACATCTATTGGTGTCTAGTTAATTGCATGGCTGTTTATGCTCATAAATTTTCATCATTGTAAGTTGTAACAGCAGTGAAAGTCTAATTCTGAGTTTATAAATAAGTTGTCTAGTTATTTGAAGCATTTTCCCATTGCTGCAATGACGCCTGTCCATGTCACCTGAGAGAATATAAAACCAACATCTACAGCAGTTGTCCTTCAACTATTTGATAAAATACCTCAATTCAGACTCATTGAAACTGAATTAAAAACTCAGAAATTTTAAGAGAAAATTGAGTATATTTGAGTTGGGAATATTACATCTACATCGACACTTTGCAATCCTTTCCGATGTATCAAAAGAACCTGGTTTATGATTTCGAAGTCTCGGGTTCTTTCAAGAAGAACCGGGTTCTTCAGGGTTCTTCTCAGAGGTACCCATTCCAGCATCCGGAACGTGGGGACGGGAACCTGGGACGGGTTCGAGAACCCCACCCTTGGGTTTGGGAACTCATGCAACATAGGTTTAAACCATGTTTGGGGATGCTTCATGAGATGCCAGGTGCACGATGTTTGCTTAGCCCTTGATCGATCCATGACGGACTTGCTGGTTAGAGGTGGCCTAATCATTGGTTACTAGATATCATAAGGATGCTTGATTAACATTCTTTGTTGGAACATTGGTTATCTTCAAACAGCGTGGTGACATTCTACATACTAGCCACATGGAGGAGGTTGCTTGCTTAGAGAATACCCTACATTGGAATAGGATCATCTGGGATTCTAGAGGAGCATGTTGAGCCCTAGACATGATTGGGTTGCTTGGATGCTTGCATGGAGTCTTGGAGTTGACTTGAGGATGCTTATGTTATGATAATGGACCTAGAAGAGCACATGGCCTAGGAGAGGTTTTGGAGCATTGGAACCCTTGGAGGAGGAGCATTGGAAATTGAATGGTGGGAGCGCTCTTGACTTAGAGCCTTGCTTGTGGAATAGTCATCAATTTGGAGCTTGACATGTGTCACTTTTAGGTTCATTCACATGTGTAGGCCTACTTTGCATTTTGTAGGTTGCTTGTAGTGAGTTAGGTCCACTTGACATGTAATAGAGGAAGGAGTGAGTTGTTCTCAATCATTCTTCCTTGCACTTTCTCTCTCTTGTCACGAGGTGCTAGGGCTTTTTGAAATGGTTTCATCCCTAAGGAAACATTGATGCTAGAGTTTGTGGATAAAATTTAAAACCCTAAATTGTACTTATTGAGGAGGAGTTGGAGAGAAGACACCTTGCATTAGGCCTATTATCTCACATATTCCATATTTAACTTGATGACAAAAATGTTACCTAGTATGATGCATGAGCATGATTCAAAGCACTTTTAGAGGAGGCAAACACTTACAGGTGCTCTAGGTGATCGATTGATGTTATTCATGGACATACTATGAAGCACACACTTTTCCTAGCATTATCCTCATGGTTCTTCAAGAACTAACCACTACTCAACAATGGGTATCTAGTGCAAAGCTACTAGTTCATGTCGCTATGTATTGATGTCATATTTCAATGGCTGCAACATTATGACGATGATTTTATGGTTCAATAGTTAGGAGAGTGCATATCACATTGTCCCTTTCTATTATTTGATTTATGATTATCATATATTTCTATATGGATCCAATCATTATGATTGATATGGGTATTATAGGGCTCATGTATAAGTGCCTTAGCCTACTAGAGATATATGAGCACTTAATTGGCTTAATTATCATAGGTATTATGGTTTTTTGAGGGTGGTTTCCTTGTACATACATGTTGATGGTGATTGACCTGATTTAATTACTAATTAAACGTTAAGGTCTCTAACACTGCACCCTAGTTCTTAATGTAACTTTTAACTAGTATTACTGTGTATTATGTGGTTGAGATGATGTTTAGATGGAGTGCTACCCTATTGTACACACGTGGAGACACTTATGTGCATTTTATGATTATTTTATTGCTTGAAGGCAAGGTTGGCCACTATTTTGACACACAGTCTCATTCATATCATATTTGGGCACCTATACACTATGTCACATGGTTCGAGTTCGGATTCGAGTTCGACAACGATTAAGTTCGATTCGAATTCGAATTTTCCTATCAGGTTCGAATGAGGTTCGGCATTAGGTTCGACTATACATATTTTTCATTATATATATATAGATGACCTCGATCCAATGGAGCAGGAATAACCTTGTATAATGGACGTTGCAAAAATTGAAGGATTAGACATTCTCGGCATATCTATTTTAGCATACAAATCTACCTAGACATTTCACAATTGCACAACTGGTGATCTCGACATACCTGTGAGGATCTCAGCTGAATGGAGAAGCAAAGATCTAGGACAAAGGCACAGTGTCAATGGATCTCGCATAGCAATCTTGGCATCAAGGCCTCGGTGATACTCCTGTAGAAGTCTAGACTCTAGACAAAGAACAGCAGTGATAGAACCTCTCTCTCGGCCTAATAAGATTGATGTTAGACGTTGTCTCAATCACACACACACACATATATATATATATATATACTACAATTGTGGCACAATAACAAAGCCGCAGAAATGATCATTCTCGGAGGATACAATCCCTGCATAACAAAGAGCCACAGTAACCATTACAGTCTCAGAATAAATGAGACAGTAAGGACCTCAGTATAGTGAGGAATAGTATCTCATCTCGGTGGATCTATTTCTTAACAGTCAATGTATATATATATGTAATGGAAAGATCTTTGGATCCCTCACTATCTTTACATGATCTCACTGTCTCGGTGTAAGAAAGATCACAATGATCCTGCAGTCATGGAATACACTCTCGCATGATCACAGTCAACATGATGGTCTAGAGTACAGTGATGAAGGTAGGATAAAACAACTATCATGGCTATCATAATGAAGTTCTCAGTGCATCATTAAAAAAATCGAACCTTAAAACATTCGTTAAAATTCGCCTTCAGGTTCGTTGAGGTTCGTTGAGGTTCGTTCAGGTTCGTTTAGGTTCGAGTTCATTCAGGTTCGACTTGAGGTTCAAATTTCAGGTTCGGCGAACCTGAACGAATTTCAAATTTTTTCAGGTTCGCCGAATTTTGAACCTGAACCTTCAAGTTCGCCAAACCCTGTGACATAGCCTATACATGTGTCATGTTGATTCTCTCTCCCTTGGCCTGGCCATTGGCATATATTTGGCAATGATATTTGACTTGGAAATTGTGATATTCACCCACTGATGAAGTCAACTAGAGGTTGGAGCTTATTTGCGGCATCAATTTACACTTGATGCTCCACCTTTCTCATTTTTGTGAAGATGATTTACTTCATGGAGGTTATTCCCACATCTAATCATGCTTTGGAGGCTCACATGTGCCACTAGGAGAGGGATTTGCACATTTTCTCATGGAACAACCCCGTGGAGAAGAATAGGGGGTAATGTTGGCGCTCTTTTCACATGAATGAGGAATTTGTCTACTTCTTGGACTCATCTTCACAAAGATTTGCATGGCCACTCTATTTCTTTGACTTGTTCATGAAGTCAAATATTACTTGTTTATGCACTACTAGAATATACGTAGGGTTTTAGCATGGATATTTTTACTTAATTGGAGGTGGTTTTGAGATCATCATCTATATATCCTATTTCAATGGTTGTTGAAGGATTGAGTGTTAGAAATCTTGTTTCATTTGTCTTCTGTATTTCAATGAAGTTTTTCATTGGTTTGATAGTGCACCCTTCAAGATGAGGATGCTTTATACATCTAAATGTTGTTTGTTCTAGTGGTTTCTTCATCATTCATGGTTATGATGCACATAATCTTGGTAACAGTGATCCTATATGTTGGTATATTTCATTGAAATGGTTCAATTTAATGTATTTTTCTCTATGATTGGCAATAAATATATTTGAGCATTTCTGGAATAAACCTAGGCCTCAGTCTTGAATTTATCATCATTAGTGAACTCCTTTGATAGATATTTTTGATAAGCACAAGAACAAGGTAAAGATCAATAAAGGCTTGCAATTTGTAGCCTTGTCCATCTTCATTTCCTATTAAGCAGCCTCACTGGACCCCATATGCCCAAGGATTTTACTAGGCAATGGAATCACCTTGCAACCATAGAAAATCTGTCTTTAAAACTCATTTAAAAGTTAAAACTGATCCAAAACTGTCTTTAAAACTAATCTACAGAGCTTGAAATTACCATAACAAGCTTACTCTAGATCTGTCCCTCTCTGGTTGTGTTTCTCATTGCAAATTGAAAGAAGACTAGACTTAACTGTGTCTTACAAATATGCATAATAAGTTTTATTGGAGCATCTACAGGGAGCAGATGTATACCCATTTGGTTATATACTATGTGCTGGAATCTACCCTTGTAATTATCTATTATTTACCAGCTATAGTGCATATGTAAAATCCAGTCGAGGACAATTTATCCAAGCTGAAAAACCACTGTATTCAGATTGACAGCCAGATTTGCAAAAAGACCATTTCCTTGACAATCAACAGTACCTAAAGGACAGACCTATAATTGTTGGCCAATTTGTTGAATACATATTTGTATCTCTTCCTTTAAAGCTGGTAATAAATAACTGAAGACACTCATTGGGTAATAAACCTGTAATTACAGTGCTCATTGGGTTGAAACCTGAACCAAAGAAGCATCTCAAGATAACCTATCCCAATCTAGTCAGTATACCTGTGGCGTGTTGCTTTATATCTGAATATCAAACCGATTTTAGGAAGCCAATTTGACTTTAGATACTGCACCTTTTATCCATGAAGAGATTTCAACCCCCACTCTGGTTATCAGTGTTCCTTATCACTCCATGCTTTTAGTTTTAAATCCAAGCATGATAAAAATTCTAAAACCTGGAGATGACAATAATTTTCTGAAAACACAAATTTAGAAATTTCACAACTGCTGAAATTGCAGAAATAAAACACAGCAAAATTATGACAGTCACACATAGAAAATAACAGTGGTTTTTTGTCAATGTGACCCTGGAAAAACCCCCTACAACTCTTGGGGAAAACCAGTTTGAGAGCTCTTCTTTATTTCTGAAAATGTTTTACAGATAAACTGAAATACACAGTAAAAATTCCAGCAACCACAAATTACAACTTATCTCGATTTTCGTGCTTGAACTCCACCTTGAAAATCGTGCCAATCAGAAAACAGCCAAAACAGAAATTTTTACAACAATAGAACAGCATTAAATGTTGTATGGCTGGCCTCGAAAAACATGCCCAGAACTTGCTGTCCCTCTTCCCAGATTTCTGTGTCTTTCCCCTGTTGTACAGTTTTTCCTTGGGATGCGTGCCAATAAATGTTGTTGCCCAGATTTGCTGAAATGTCTTCTTGCTACTCTCCTTCACTTCCTCACTGCTCAGAAATTTCTCCTTGCTCTCTCTTCTCTTTCTCCCAAATGCTCATGAAAGAATGAATGATTTTTTCCTCTTCTCTTCTACTTTTATTCTCTAATTGACCTTTTGAGTTACCCTAAGATCTAATAGCTGAGATCCATTTAAATCTAGGGATGAGAATAAATGTACATTTAATTCTCACTTTCTATTTTTTAACTCACCCACTTATATAAAGACCCACTTAGCCTTTTATTTCCATAGTCACTTTTTCACTTTCTAATTCTTCATTGAATTTAATAAAGTCACCTTTAAATTAGAATGTAACTTTACCACTTATAAAGTCACTTT
>APFE030807246.1:0-32264 GCA_000404065.3 Pinus taeda | reverse complement strand
CATGATCCATATGTCTAAAAATAGACATAGTCTAAAAATAGACTTTGCACCAAAAATAGCCTGTGGGCCCACTTAGTGAAGGCGACTTCTTTCCACTAAGCTCCATCATCTTGTTGCATTCTCAACACTCCGTCTCAACAAGATATGGATTATTAGCAACCCCTATCCTCTCTCGGTGGTACTCGAATTTTCTCCTAGTGAGGGCCTTTGATGATAATGGGTTGAAGGAGTTCATAGAGGCGGATGTCCCAAAACCTATTGATGCTACTGAAGCTGTGGCTTGGCAAAAGAAGACAGCAAAGTGTCGAAGGATTTTGTTGGAGGGCGTGAAGGATCACATTGTATCCAGCCTCCATGGAAAGGCTTCTCCACACTTAATGTGGAAAGCGTTGACAAACTTCTTCCAAAGTAAGAGCGACCAGAGGAAGTTGGCGCTCAAGGATAAACTCAGAAACATAAAGTGTGAGAAAGGCGACAGTATGCCCAAGTATCTCAGGAAGTTCACCCAATGCCGGGATGAGTTGGGAAGTGTGGGGGTGACTGTCAATGATGAGGACTTGGTGACGCCCTTGGCTACTACTTGGTCTTACCGAAGAGTTGAGCATTCCTATCAGGACTCTGTTCATGGTCGGGAGAAAAGTTGCCAAAGATGGGAAAGACTGTGGGTCCGGATTGTGCAAGAGGAAGAAGTCAGGTGGAAATACCCGGGATGAACCTTCTCAAAGGCATTGATCGAAAGAACAATCTCGGACTTTGGCTGCCAGAAAGAAGGGGAAGAACAAGAAAGCTTCTCATTCCGGTCGCGAAAAGGCAAAGGAAGTCACAAAGGAACTAGTCCAATGGTGATAGTGCTTTCACTTGATCACAGGAAGACATGGACACTATGCCATGCATTGGTCGCAAGAAAAAGAAGAAAAATAACAAGCTGTCGGACTCTTGCTAGCGGGAAGAGGCCTTTAGCCTTGTAGTTTTGAGCTAGAATGTTTTCACTGAGTCGCATGCCGTTGGTAATCAAACGTCGTGATGGGAATTCAAAAAATGGTTATGGACAGTGGTGCGTTTAATTTACATATCAGGAGATCGAGATTATTGTTCTGCTGATGTTCTGAGATGGAGAAAAGATCTTGGAGTGGCACATCGAGAATGGGCGATTGAATGGGTAGATAAGTGTACGATACTCGTAACATTTCCTTTGAGCGGGAGTCCTCGGTAAAAAACCCTTCGATTGAGAAAGGAAGTAGTGCCAATGGTTTCCAGGACGTGTCGACGACCGCCACGAAGTCTTATCTTTGTGGCGATGTTAGAAGACAAGGAATATGATGTTGTTTTCAGCGAGGGAAAGGCTTTCCTGCGCAGTAAGACAACTGGAGAAACCCGGGAGATAGGGGTTCAAGTCAAGAACCTTTATCAGTTGCATGTAGATGGCTGCACAACAATGGCATGCAAGGCAGAAGGAGTGGTGAGCCAGGATGATGGCGAGCTGTGGCACTGGAGATTGGGCCACCTTCACCATGGAGCCTTGAAGATACTACAACAGATTTCTATTGGGCTTCCTAAAGGAACTCTTGCCTAGTCAGATTAGTGCAAGGGGTGTATTTTGGGAAAGTTTGTGAAAGCGACCTTTCACGAGAAGGATATTCGCACCACGATGATCCTTGAGAGAATTCACACAGATGTGTGTGGACCTTTCTCAGTAGCTTCGACAGAAAAGAACGGGTATTATGTGATCTTTGTTGATGATTTCTCTAGAAGGTGCTGGATCTTCTTCATGTAGAAGAGCGAGACATACTCAAAGTTTTGTGAGTTCAAAGCACTGGTCGAGAAGGAATCAGGGAAGAAGGTGAAGGCTCTTAGGAGCGACAATGGTGGTGAATTCATCTTTGGCGAGTTCAAGGATTTCTGTAGCGCAGAAGGGATTTGAAGAGAACTCATAGCTCCCCATAACCCACAGCAGAACGGGTTTGCTGAGCGGAAGAACAGAATGATATTGGGTGCTGCATGGGCGATGTTGCATGATCAGGGCCTACCCATTCACTTGTGGGCAGAGGCATGCAATACTGTAGTATATGTGCAGAACCATTGTCCTCACAGGATACTTGGCATGAGTACACCCGAGGAGGCTTATTCTGGTAAGAGGCCTGATATTTCCCATTTGAGGATTTTTGGTTCTCCTATTTACATGCATATAACGAAGGATGCCAGGAATAATTTGGAGCTGACTGCAGAGGTTGGGATATTTGTGGGGTACACTGATACGCCCCATAACTATCGTGTGTATTTTCCAGACAATCGCAAGACTGTTGTGCGACAGGATATAAAATTTTAGGAGGAGAAAGCCATGAAGTGTTCGCTTGAGAGGGAGTCACACTTGCATGCAGATGAGGAGCTATTAGTTCCTAAGGATGAGCTTCAGGATGTGGATCAGCCACAAGATGAAGTTCATGAAGTGGAAGAGACCACTCATGCAGCGCCAACCATCAGAGGGTGAAAGCACACTACAGAAGCTCAGCGACTGGCTTGAGATGCAGAGAAGGTTGTAGGACCACCTACAATAGAGCACATGTAGAGATAGTCACCGGATTGGTACACTGGATACATGGCTCTTATGAGCAAATGTGTTGTGACGGAGCCATCCTCTTTCGAGGAAGCTGTGGAGGAACCTGCATGGGTAGATGCCATAGTGGAAGAGTATGATTCGATTGTTAGAAACAGTGCATGGGAGATTGTCCCAAGTCCGAAAGGGAAATCAATGGTGGGTTCGAGATGGATCTACAGAGTGATGCATATGGGGTGGCACATTCATCAGATGCATGCGAAGACTGTGTTCCTTCCTAGAGGCTGGAGGAAGGAGGATGCTACTTCAGCGGAGGTAGTGGAGGCCACTGTTGATTGACATTTGGTGGAGTCGCATGTGTGTAGGCTCAACAGAGGCACATTGGGATATGGGGATTGGTACAGATAGGAGAATATAGATTGGGCAGGGAACTCAATGGAGCACATCAAGTACCATCATATCAGAGATTGTGTGCAGCGGAGAATCATGTTACTTTCATATATTCCAACGATGGATCAGGATGTTGATTTCTTGACGAAGGCGCTCACCAGGAGCAAATTCGAGTACCACCAAGACAAGATAGGGGTTGCTGATAATCCATATCTTGTTGAGAGGGAGTGTTGAAAATGCAACAAGATGATGGAGCTTAATGAAAAGAAGTCACCTTCACTAAGTGGTCCTGCAGGATATTTTTGGCGCAAATTCTATTTTTAGACATATGGATCATGGTCTATGAGTTGCAGGATGCTATTTGTGGATGATTGGTCAAGTTGGTAAAAATAGACGGACCTCTATTTTTAGACATATGGGTGGAGTCTATTTTGAGACTGCCAGTCAAAAAATAGAACTGTCGAATATTATTAGCTCTTAATAATATTTGGACTATAAACATTATCTTATCCTCTTGGAGCACTTTAGTTCGAGCTACAGATGTGGCACATGCAGCTGCCAGAAGGAAATACGTGGTTCTTATGGGTTACTTGAGCTATTTCATGAAGGACTTCAGTTAGAACTTCAGTGATTGAATTCTGTGGAGTTGGATGAGCAGTTAATGGAGTTGTGTTCAGTTTGACTTAGTTGAACTAGTTGTATTTAGTCTAACTGATCAATAGACTAAGTGATGAGTGGTGTGAATTAGTTATTAATTAATTCAATAATTATTAACTCATAAAGAAACTAAAGAATACATCAGTTAACTTAGTGCATGGACAGTTCAGTGGAGACAAGTGTTAGAGGTGAGTGAACGGGCAAGACAGCTGTCAGTTGTGACTATAGTTGTGCATGTGATTTGCACAATCAGTGGGATTGAGTTGCCAATGAGGATTGCGTGGTATAACCAAAGGGAATACGAATTTGGATCACACATTTGGTGTCATTCTCATCCATTCTCTATGCAGGATTGCGCAGTGGAGGCAGGCAAGCAGCGGAGGTGATTTGGGCCAGTGATTGATTCAAATCTGAGTTGTATTGTGTGTAACAGGTGGAGATAGTACTGAGTGCTTGTGAGGAGTATTGTACTCTGTATTGTTACATGTTATCAATCAATATAATATACAGATAATTGTGGGGTTTTCAGCTTTATGCTTTCCCCAGGTACATATTGTGTTGATATGTGTGGTTGATGCTTCAATGTGCGCATGCGATTGTTTCTTAATGCTGCTAAATTTATGATCAACGTAGAGGAGGTTATGTATTATGCATGTATTCCGCAATTAGTGTATAATCGGGATAATCTTTGTGAATATGTGTCATATTATTCAAAATTTCTACAGACCTTGTATGACAACAAATCATGATCCACGATGACACTGAGACTATAATTTATGCGATAAAGTCATGACTATAATCAGATGGCCATCAGATGACAATGAAAATATTATATGAAAATTATTGGCTATAATGGTTTGGATCATCTCTAAGTATTACGATGACCTAATTCAATAAAAGGGTGATATCAATGAAACTGGCCTGAAGTTTTCTCTCTTGAGTGAATTTGAGAATAGATCTTTGCACAAAAGGATAGGTAAACTTCAAAGAGGCATGCATAATTTTTGCTAAGTCCTGATGATGATCTTGAGAAGGGTTTACATAAATATTAGAGACAGTGACATGTAAATAGGTTGGATATGAATACTAGGTCTTGTAATCATATGAATTGCATGAAAATATCATTAAGGTTTTGCAACATTTCAATAACAAGTCTTGATGACTATAGGATCTCTAGGGTTTTCATAGAATTTGTAATACTTATCGTAAAAAATCTTAAATACCTTCAAAATTTAGGGTTTTGCAACTAACTCTCTTGTATTGTTGTAGAACTCTTCAATTTGTAAGTCACAGGTCTTGACATCTAGGCTTTGTAAACCCTAGTAAGGTATGGAATGAAATAAGAAACCCTAGACATAAAAAACTCTAATGGTTTGTTTCTGTTGTGAAATGAAAATGAACCCAGTTCTTAAGAATTACAAGTATTATATCATGCCAATGTGAAGACAAGGCTTGATGAAAAAGGGTCCAAGAGTAAGAGGAAGCCAACCTTCCTCCCAAGATAAGTATTTCTTCTTGATTATCACTAATGCTATTGTCCTTATGTTTTGTCTCATTGTTCTTTCATAAGTCTTCTAACCAAGGTTAAAGGTCAAGGCAAGTTCTACCTAAATCTTGACTAAGCATATGTAATACTTGAAGGAACATGGCATATCATGAGGACTGTGAAGGAAGGAGTAGTTTGATATATGCATCAAAGGATACTATCATATGGAAAGAAGATTACTAACCTCAAATGGAAAGAGGGATTTGTAATGACCCTGATGATTACGATATTAGAAGCGTGTTGATTGGTTCAAATTGATGATTTAAAATTGAAAAGCATGAAGTTTAACCTTGTTGCAATATGAGATAGACCATGCAAAGGATTGTTGACCTCATAGGGAGAAAGTAGCATAATTTGACATAAAGTATCCCACACCTTGACATGAGGCCATTATGATTTGATTTTGATGTTCTGTTTGAGGTATGGTTTGGTTCCCTCGAAAGACATATTGTATAAGTATATGCAGAGGCTGGAAAGATTTGTTGAATGATGTTGATGTGCCTACAACTTCTTGATTTGATCATGGAACACATGGATTGTGTTGATAACATTGTTGATGGCTTGAAAAGCATAAATGCTGAATTGATATCTGGAAAGCTAATGTGACTTATTGAAGAATATAAGGTAGAACTCTGTAGAAGGCATGTGCTAGCAGTTGTGAGGAAGTTTGGCTCCTTGAAGAAGACAGATGAGCCAATTGGTCATAAATGATTGACAAGATCTAGAAATATAGAAGTTTGGTATGTTATGGTGTTTCAAGGAGCCAAAAATCCCTATCATGAAGTTAGAGTGTCAAAGAATTTGGCTTCATAAAATGATTGAAAGGTTGAAGCCTAGGTATGATGTCAAGTGAGAAAGAAGCCCTACAACTACAACTATATTTCCATGAAAGAACAAGTAGTTTATGTTTTGATGATGTATGAGACTAGATAAGGATTGTGATGATATTTCCCTAATTGAGAGGGAGTAAGAAATCTCCTCCATGTTTGGGAAGGATTACTGATCTCCTCCCTGTCTGAGAGGGAGTTGTGTCACGCATTAGATTAAGACTAACAATCGTATGTCTAGTGAAGGAACTAGGAGAGAGAATAAAGGATGGATAAGAATTTTGGACTGACACTCCTTTAGGATTGGGAATCCAAGATAGGAAGTAGTGCCATGGGCTTACACTCTTTGATGGTTAGACAGGGTATCCAAGATAAGAGTGGTTGAAGAGGACCAATATTCTTTGAGGATTCAGAATCCAAGATAAGAATAGTCCTAGAAGGACATACCTAGTGAACATTTGGATGGGTTATGTTTCTTGAGAGGTACTGTGGTGTCTCTCGTAAAGCCCCCTAACATTGTGTTATAATCTAGTGGAGAGACAGAGATTGTTAGTCAATGCCTTTCTATGTTATTGTTTGAAAATGTTGGTTATAATGTTGATGCTTGAGAATGACTTATCATTTCGACTCTTCGTATGTCAATATCTAAATTTGCAAATTATCCTTGTACCAAGGAATTATGAATACCTCCCTAGTTAAGAGGGAGTGTTGAAAAATGTAACTAGGTTCAGTCTTCACAATGATTTTTGTACTTATATCATTATGAATTGTATGTAAAAATAAAAAATAAGAAAAATAAAAATTTATTTTTCAAGCATGGGTTTCATGCACAAAAAATTATCATTTCATTAGTTAAGCATGTTCTTCATGATTCTAGGATTTCATGACTCAAAGAATCAAAGTCCTATTCATACCTATTGTAAAGAAAAAGAAAAAAATAAATAAATATGTATTTTGGGTCAAAATTACCTCTAGATGCCAGGTTGGCCCTATGTAAAGTTGTCCTTTCCCCAAAGGACATGTCTATTCGAAACCCTCTGTAAAATATAAATAGAGGGTGAGTTGAGCTCATTTGGACACACACAATTTTGGATGATTTGGTCTGAAATATCATAGGAGGGTTTGACTTATCATCTAGAAGGTTGAAATCTTTATAGTCATGCGTCTTGGATATCTCACTTTGATCTAATTCTATAAGAAGATACTTTTTTGGGTTTTCCCTTGGAGGGATTTTTCCCTAGCTTGGAGCCTATATCTTGTGTTTCTTATGTATTATGATCTTCATGTTTTTACGTTTGGTATTTTCTTGATAAAGAAGTAAAACATAATAAGAAAATGTCAGTGAATTCACAAGTAATTATCAAAGGAAAGAGAGATCTAACTTAATTTTCTAGCCTCTCGATTTCTCAACAACAGAGGCCCCACAACCTCCAACCTCCAACGCCACAACGCTCGTCACCCCAATTGGAAATATCACTGTATTTTTTATTATTTATACAAATTATGTTTTAAATAAAATATCTATTATATATAATTTAACTTTTATATTTATAAAAATAATTATATAACATTTCAAATTTAAAAACACTAAAGTATATTAATAATTTTAAAGTTCTAAAACGTTTAGATATAACTATTTAGAAATAAATATAAAATCAAATTTCCAAGTTGTGAACTAAATGAGCGTCATATTTGTCATTAATCATAAGCACATAGTTATTATTTTTTAGTTCAATACATTATTGAGATTCCCAAGTTGCAACTAAATGAAGATAATCTTTGTTATTAAGAATAATATTGAAGATAGTGGGATCCCAAATATCAATAATTAGATACGCATTCCACCAACATTTTTAGGTGACTTCATGATCTCTAAGTTCACAAAGGTAGCTAATATTTTTAGGCGATTTTTTTTTCTCCTTTAAAAAAAATAAAAAACCAATAATTTTCTATTAAATAGAAATATGTTTACGTATAACATGTATATAACATATATGTCATTACATACTCATATAACATATGAATGATATTCAACATTATACAGAAAAACCTAAGAACAACAAGCCTTAAGGCACTAAAATTATGTAAAAAAATAAGAAATAGGGAACGTGGGCCTGTTAAAGAACCTCATAGGGAGCCCCAGATTTAGCCCAACAATAGACAACCACTCATTACAATGTATGAATGACAAGAAACAAATTAGAAGTCACTCTAACTGAAAATGTAAACAACAATGTTAGAAGATACTATGAATGAAAAAGACTATGTGTTGGAAAATGTAAGTAGTTTCATTTTTCATAATTGTCATTGTACTCAATTCATTATGTATACCTCATGTTACAAGCAAAATAAGAAAGAAAAAATATTATTTTCAAGCATGGGTTTCATGCTTCTTTTGATTGGTCAAGTTGGTTAAGCATGTTCTTCATGCTTATAGGGGTTTTCATGAGTCAATAAAATCAAGGGAGACTTTTTCATGTATATAAAACCTGTTTCGGCAAGTTGTAACATGAAAAAGATATTATTTTGAGTCTAGAATGTCAAAATTATCCTCCAAGCACAAGTTGGCCCTACTAGTGAGAAGTCGGCCTAGAGAGGGTTATTCAACCTCATAACAAACATATATAGAGAGGCATTTTCGACCTCATTAGATACTCATTCAATCAGTACAAGAGACAAGTTAGATTTGAAGTGAAGAAAATAAGGAAGAAGTAAAAAATGAAGGAGAAAAGGAAAGGTAAAAATGAAGAAAATTTGCCCTAGAAGATTTCACACGTGCAAAACATTTAGCATTGCAGGAGGTCGAAGTTGCAGACATAATGGCAGGTTCGAAATTATATTGCAAGAAGGCCAAAACTTTTATTGCAAGGGTCAAAGACTAAGGTTTGACCATCTTTGAAAGAGTTGATTACGTTTACTTGAGGGGAATTTTGTCTAGTTTGGACAAGATCTTCTTGGAGGGATGACTTGGTGCTTGGAGGAGGTTGACTTTGGTCTTGGGGTCTTGGAATTCTCATTTGAACTAACTTTATAAAAAACATAAGAGATTACTTCTGAATTTTCCCCTTGGAGGGTTTTTTCCCTATCTTGGAGCCTACTTCTTGTGTCTATTATCTTTATTGTTTTTTCTCTTAATAATTGTTTGACGAAAATATCTAATAAAGAATAATAAGAAAATAACTAAAGTTCATAAGCAATTATTAAGGATGACGAGAATTGGTTTAAATAACTGCCCTACTAGATTCTCTAACATGATATCAAAGTTAAGGTGAAGAAAGATAAGGCAACTTTAAGATCATCTTGTTGACACAAGAAGGGATTGTTTGTCAAGGGGAAGCATTTCCAAAAGGACACAAGGAAAGAAGAAAAATACCTATTGACCTAGAAGGAAGATTACTACGTCAAGCTTTCATTGAAGAACGGAAGAATAATCTCCTAAAGGCTCTCTAGTACACTCTATCATCTTGAAGAAAAGGAAGCATCAAAGAATCTTGCGATCATCATCTACTCTTTGAAGTTGTTTGAAGACACTATTGTTGAATGCATCTTAGAAGTTATCATTCTAGGGTATCTTTGAAGTATCTTTAAAGGTCTTGAAAGTATCAACATATATGGATACAATAGTCATCATCCACTCTTTGAAGTTGTTTGAAGACACCATTGTTGAATGCATCTTAGAAGTTATCATTCTAGGGTATCTTTGAAGTATCTTTAAAGGTCTTGAAAGCATCAACATATATGGATACATCATTAAGGAGGATACTAATTTGATAATTGATACCATATTTTTCTCCACGTATCATTCTACAGATCAAATGGGTACATTTTGCAAGGAAAGAAACAAGCTCGTTGGGTCAACAAACTTCCTAGCATGGAAGAAGAGGATTGATTTGGTGCTCACAAAAAATGAGGTCATGGAATATGTTCTTAGTGGACTCAACAAGAAAAATATAAGACTCAATAATTAGAAATATACAATAAGGGGGAATTAATGGCATAGAGGATTCTTATTGAATCCAAAGAATATCATCTCATTCCCTTTGTTCCTAATTTGAAGTCATCTAAAGCGATCTATGATAAGTTGGCAAAGTTGTACTCTATAAGCACACCATGTCGAAAGATATCCTTGAGGAATCAAAGATATAGAATAAGGAAGTCAAAGGATGAAAATATGGCCACTTATATTCTAAAGATATCACAAATAAGGGACCAATTGCAAGGACTTGGAGAATTCGTTTCCAATTTAGAAATGACTACTTGTGTATTAAATGATTTTCCACCTAATTAGAGTAGTTTTGCAACTAGTGTCTACTCAAGAAAGTATACTAATCCTTTTGATGAACTATGGGTTCAATGTATCTTGGAAGAAATAATAATAAAGTCAAAGGATGACACTGAATCAAATGAAAAATCTCAAGCTTTTGTTGTAAAGTCCATGAAGAAGAAGAAAGGGAAGTTTGGAAAGTCCAAGGGACAATAATATATGTCCAAGATACAATGCTTTGAATGCAATGAGAATGGACATTTCAAGAGGGATTTTCTAAATAAGAGAAACACCAAAAGGGAGGAAACAAGTGAAGTTCACATAACTGAAGAAAAGGGATAACCTGAGAAGAATTTGAAAGGAGAAGATCCCAAGGATCTTTACTATTGAAGAAAGCTCCATCTCTATTAGTTTCATTTACAATTTGCATTTCTTTTACTAGAAAGTAGAAAGTAGAATAACACACACGATTGCATTCTCTAGAAGATTTATTTTTTTGTAAAACATGGCATCATAGAAAGAAGCATATGATAGTAGGGGAATTAGAATCTACATGATCAAATTTATCTAGAAGAAGTCATCTAGCTTATAAGAATGAGAAGATTGGGACCATATTGAACATTTTAGTTCATCTAAGAATTTTTAAACATCATGTTAGAGGTAGTCATATTTCAAAGAATGATCATCAAGATCTTCCAATAAGAACCATCATTTAGGAAGGTTCTTGGAAGAAACATTATGATTGGTATATATATTCCATCTCGTATGGAAACAATAGTTGTTAGGTCCCTATAATATTAGTGTATTCCCTTATTATTATTGCCATTGTAGCCCCTCATTGTTATTGTTCTGCCCATGTTGTCCCCATATTGTTATTATTGTGCCCCACAAAAGTCCACTATTGTTATTGTTGTGCCCTTACATTATTATTGTTATGTTGGCTCTGATTATATTGTGACCCCTTAGACTCCTATATATAGAAAGGAGGTCTTGTCATTTGTATCATCCAAGAATTTTCCATTTGTGTAATGTAAAGGAGGTTTCCCCCTCGAAGAGGCTACTTTTAAAGTCTTTTATCATATCATTCTTCTATTATGTGTGTTGGTTGCATAACAATTGGTATCAGAGCTCTGGATTCTATGGTTTCACTGCTTCAAACAGGTCATCGTGGAATTTTCACTATAAAGTTTTATCTACGAATATTCAAAAGATGAATTTAAAACCCATTTTTATAGAAAATAGTGATGAACCTCGAGACCAAATTTCAAATATTGTCTCGCTATATTTTTAGAGATATGAACTGAGGAAGTTATGGTTTTTTCAGGATCCAGAATTCGATCTCAAACATGTCACCTTGGGAAAATCATTATAAATTTTTCTATGAGAATTAGATTGAAATTTAGTCAATATTTATAGAAATCAAATGGACTGTAGTTTTCTATGTACCGTTGTCAAGTCCGAAAGTCGAAACAATGACACACGACACTTTGTACAAGTTCACTCTACTAAACTAGTATATAATCAGGTCATCGTGGGAGATTTGACATAACTCTTTTTTGGAGAATCTAATCTAGATCAGACTTGTGGGGTTGGAAAGAGGAATCAGAGGGATATCATAAGACACAATTTCAGACCTTGGAGATTCAAAATTACAAATATACAATAGATTCAATATTGAGCTCCTATAAAAGAAAAAAGAAAAAAGGTGTGTAGTCTTTTTTAAAAAATTGCATAAGTTTGGTTTGAAAAATTATTTTGAAGTGATTCAAAGGGCACAATGAGGCATATTTATCAGTAATTGATGCCTCGAAGAAATAAAATGAAACACCCTATAAGCAGCCTTAAATATCTAGCATGAATAATAAAGAAGAGGAATAAATGCAACATCATATATCAAAATTACGAGACCAAGTGCAACAAATTTCACTCTCACAGAAAGTAACAGAAGCTAAGATGGATGGTTTAAAGAAAGGTGTGGAAGCTAATATGGATGGCATGGAAGCTAAGATGGATAGTTTAGAAGTAAACATTTAAGATTTGAAGAAAGACATGGAAGGTTTGAAAGGAGGTTTAGAAAATTTGCTACAAGAAATGCTTCCTAATAGCGAAAAGGTAGTAGAGGAAACTCATGATGAGAACAAAAGAAATGTTAATAATGATTTCATAGAATCTAGCATTGGATTAAAGACCCACCATGTTCCAAAGATCGATATTAGGAAGTTTGATGGCAAGGATCCCGTAACATGGATACTACAGATGGAGCAATATTTCGATCTCCATAATGTGCAAAACACACAAAAAGTACGCATTGCAACTTTATATTTGGAACCCAATCAATTTGTATGGTATCGATGGATTTTCTATCATAATTAATTTGTCACTTGGGCAATTTTTATGGAAGAAATGATAGTACATTATGAGGATACAAAAAGAAACACTTTTTTTGTCCAATTGATAAATCTGAAACAAAAGACTTCAATGGTGGAGCACATTGAGGAATTCCAAAAATTGAATATAAGGGTAAAAGATATTCCAGAGGAGCATAGGATTGATGTGTTCATAAGGACTTTAAAGGATAACATCCAACATGAGGTTCACCTTTGGGAACCTAATTCATTGGAGAAGGCATTCAGGTTGGCAAGAAAAATTGAAAGAAAAATTATGGCAGCAAGGAAGCCTACCAATCACAACTATAAAGATGGAAGTGTTGTTTCCACTACCTTCCACAACCTACAAGGTTGACACCACAAAAACTGGAAGAAAAAAGAGAAAAAGGGCTTTGTTCCAGTTGTGATAACAAATAAACTAAAGGTCATAAGTGCACTGAGAATAAATTATTTTACATAGATTGTGAAAAGGAAGAAGAAAAGGAAAAAGAAACATCAAAATAAGAGGATACACACTAATAACAAACCGTAGAGAAAGAATAAATGAATCCGACCATATCTTGTAATTCGTTGGCGGGAATTACCACTCCTCAAACTATCAAGATAGAAGGACATATCACGAAGAATGTTATGAACCAACTCACAAAAAGATAGAAATGATAGATCAACAACTTCAAAATCAACCTCTTTGACGGGGCAGCCTCCTTTACATTAAACAAATGAACAATTTTTGGATGATACAAATGAAAATACCTCATTTCTATATATAGGAGTCTAAGTGGTCCCAATACAATCAGAGCCTACATAACAATAATATTGTAGGGGCACAACAATAACAATAGTGGGCTTCTATGGGGCACAATAATAACAACATGGGGACTACATGGCCACAATAATACAATAAGGGGGTTGCACTAATAACAATAAGGGGCTACACTAGTAGTATAGTGACCTAACATGTCCCTCTCCTTCAAAAAGTGTTGTCCTCAATGCTTGAGTAGTTATGGATGCTTATGTATAAAATTCTCGTCCTCCTTTGTGAAATCTTCAGCGGGTAAGTTCTTCCACTTGACATGATACTCTGAAATGGATCGATTCCGTAGCTGTCGGGTTCTGGTTTCTGTGACTACTTCAGGTTCCAATATGATTTTTCCTTCCTCGTCAAGTTTCGACAATATTGTTTCAACTGGGAGCTTGTCACCTATAACCTTCTTTAAGAATAAAACATGGAGAGCTGGGGGCACTCGAGAAGATGCAGGGAGATCCAATCTGTATGCCATAGTACCAATATTTTGTACCACATTGTAAGGACCATATTACTTTGGTGATAATTTATTATCCTTATTAGCTTGATTAAGGGACATTTGTTTGCATGTCTGTAGCCGTAGAAATACCCAGTTGCCTACATCAAAACTTCTTTCGTTGTGATATTTATCTACCTCTTTTTTCATTTTATTATGTGCCAAAGTGAAGTTATCCTTTAAGAGTTGGAGAACTTTTTTTTGTTGAGGGTCTACCTTAATACCTTCATGAGATATAATATGACCCAAATATTCCACCTCTTGTACTCCAAAGAAACATTTAGAGGTTTTTCAATATAATTGTTTCTCCTCCAATAGTCTGAGCACCTCTATCAACATGTTGAACATGATCATTCCAAGACTTGTTGTAGATTAATATATCATCAAAAAATACTAACACAAATTTTCTAAGGAAGGGTTTGAAAATGGAATTCATCAAACCTTGAAATGTAGAAGTTGCATTGGTAAGGCCAAAAGGCATGACCAAAAATTCATAATGACCCTCATGAGTTCTAAATGTTGTTTTTGAAATGCCTTCAGTCTTCATTCGGATTTGATGATATCCTGCATGAAAGTCCAACTTCCTGAAGTAAATTGCTCTATGCAATTCATCCAATAATTCATCAATGAGAGGAATGGGAAATTTATAGTGAGCTTGTTAAGCTCCCTATAATCTAGACACATGCACCATGATTCATCCTTCTTGTGCACCACTATTACTAGAGAAAATAAAGAACTTTGACTAGGTTGAATTATACCACCCTCTAGCACTTCTGCAACCATACGTTCAATTTCACTCTTTTGTGCATAGGGATATTTGTAAGACCCAATGTTTGGAGGGACACTTCCTGGAATCAAATAAATAGCATGATCACGATCATGAATAGGTCGGAGGCCTTTGGGAGCCTCAAATACCTCGAAATGATTTTCCAAGACCATTTTGGAGATCTAGAGAAATATATGATTTTGAAGTGGGGACCTCTAGCGAACATAATTGTGCAATTACGTCATGTTGTTTTGTTAGAAGCTTTGTCGTGTCCTTAGAGCTGATTATGTTTCCCGGTTTCCCTATGATACCCCTTAACTCAAATTCCTTTCCTTTTGAAAAAAAATAAACTAAAAAATAAAATAAATAAATAATAAAAAATAAAAATAAAATTAAAATAAATAAATTAAAAAAAATAAAAAATTAAAATAAAAAATTCAAGAAAAGTTCTCGAAAATTAAAAGTTATTGTACACAAATATTGTAGCCATTGGACTCCTAGTACAACATCAACACCACCCATTGGAATGGAAAGCATTGGACTATTCAACACATATTCTCCCATGGATAACTTGATATTATGGCACTTTCCAGAGAAATTTATGGTTTTTCCATTTGCAACCATCACTTGACACTTTGGTGCTGGATATAGGAAGCAATTCAATTCCTTCACTATCTTACAATGAATAAAATTATGGGTACTGCCTAAATCAATCAACATTGTTACCTTTTTCTTCTTGATATGTCCTTCTATCTTGATAGTTTGAGGAGTGGTTATTCCATCCAATGCATTGGAGTGGTTATTCCGTCCAATGCATTACAAGATATGGTCGAACTGTGTATCGTCTTATTTTGATGTTTCTTGTTCCTTTTCTTCTTCCTCTTCACAATCTATGAAAAAAAAATTTTCTCAACACACTTATGAACTTTAGTGTATTTTCTATCACATCTGTAACAAAGCCCTTTTGCTATTTTTTCTGCTAATTGTTCTGGTGTCAACCTTGTAGGTTGTGGAAGGCTAGTGTATCTTTAAGAGTGGATGGAACAATTTCAACTTTGAGTATCAAGCAAGTAGTCATAGGATCTACACAAGACTTCAAACTCAAAGAGAAATGTTTCAGGATCCTCATTTCTTAATCCATGGAAATTAGGGAGGATAAAGGGTGAGATATTTTTCATTGTGGCTGTGGTGTCTTCATCAAAGATGGGAAATCCAAAAGGTTTTGGATCTCCTCTACCATCTCCTCTTCCTCTTCCTATATGTCTTCCACCTCCAATCCTACATTCACCATTCATATTATGTACTTCTCCTTCCCCTTCTCCTGCCATTGTAGATTCCTCAGAGCTAATATAAGGTTCCAAAATTGGATTTTCTAGTTCCTCCTATGGTTATTCTATCAATGAAATGTTCAAATAGGTTTCTTCTTCTTCTTCTTCTTCTTCACTAGGGATTTCCAGTTCTTGTCCTAGTATTTGTTCTCTAGTTGAAGATATAAATATTACCTTCTGTTTGGGATTTAAGATCGTATTCTTCTACTACAACTTTAGTAGAGAAAGTTGGTGAATATTTAGGTTGGATATCATATCTATGTACCTCAGGAAGTCTATGTCTGCCTACAATTGATGGAATATGAGTTTGGGTGGATGTTGTGACACTACGAGGTCATGGTGGGGTGAGTGGTGATGTTGGAATCGAAATCCTACCTCTACTTATGAATCTACCTCTAAAATCTCTTTCCCTATGCATATCATTTTTATTTTTATGAAAAGAAAAAGGCTCCTATATACACTTCCCTAACAACGATGCCAAAATGTTAGGTAATTTAATTGATGTTAAATTACTACATAAATTATTGACCAAGGCTACTATCCTTATAAAGTGTATGTGCATTGTATGTACTAGAAGTCCTTATTATTCAAGCAGTTCCTAGATTAAATTGAGATATTGAGATACACATGTTTTCTCTAAAAACTACCACTCTTACATGAAAGTAAATATGTCACACTTAACAGAAATGAAACTAAGTTGATCACATTTTCTTAAAAGAAATATAAAGCAAGAATTATCACACTTGCTTGAAATAAATATAAAACTAGAATTATCACACTTGCTTTAAAGAAATGTGAAACTATAATTATCACACATGCTCAAATAAAGTCGCACTTGCAGAAATAAATATCACACTTTGCTTAAAATAAATATCACAGTTGCTTAGCTAAATAATGACATTAAATCTAAATCACTCTGACAAAAAAAGAGAAATTAACTTTATAATCACACTAATTAGAAATTGAAATCTTCTTCACTCAAATGTAATGAAAATCAATCCACACTCTGTCATACTATTTTTCATGTGCATAAGGGATATCAACTTCACTTTTTCATCCTACAACAAAGTGATTAAAAAAACATACTCCATTATGAACTCTATTATCACTGTCAAAAAAATTCATTAACAATCGAAACTGAAAGTTTAGATAAAATAATTCAAAGTGATTTAAAATGCAAAACTGAATGTTGTCTAAAAATAAATAAGGCCTTATAGCTCCAAGGGGCCCTCTGTGAGTTGTAGGTACGCACAATTACTCAGAAACTAGATATGCATCAAGAAAATTGTTCAACAGAATGATCAAACTCGCCTTTATAAATGCAAACGAAGTTTCAAAAACAATAATATTTAGGTTTGTGTTTATCATGTCGAGAGGTAGATTTATAACCTCTATCAATAATTTTTTTAGAGATTTACGAGCCTATCCTACTCGACAAAGAATAAAAATGACATAAGAATATAACATCTCATGATTTTCTATCGGAGAAGCAAATCATGAGGCTAAATATTTGCTTCTATTAATTTTCTCACTTGCCTGGTTCGCCTTCGTCTCCATCTTCAATGGTTGACTTCCATGTTGACTAGGCTTATGCGGTGTTCTCATCATCGATCTAGGTCATGAAGATAAGTAAATATCATATTAGCCACCTGCTCATATGTCTCATTCCTCGACTAGGGTTCTGGAACCCATAGAACCTTCAACTATGTTGCATAATCAGTCATTAGATGCAGAATTGGTGCAATTCAGTAGCTTATGAAAATATTAAGTTAAATAATAAAGAACAATGAAACTTATGAAATAAAATATGTTTAATTACCTGTTATTTCCATGAACCTTGTAAATTGATGCTAAATTAGAGTTATTAGAGTGAAAAGGGAGGATGGAGTATAATAAGGTTGTCAAAAAGAGACAATTTTGGGCTTCAACACAAGGAAAAAACTATATTTCTCATTAAATAAGTCAGGATCCCTCTTAGCCCCAAGGGTTAGCTCAGTTGGTCAAAATTAGTGCCTCGCCATCGGGAGGTCACAGGGTCCATTCTCCCCAAAGCCCTTGGGGTTAGGCCTTGCTAGTAGGCCATGGGGCGTTGGCCCAGATTTTTCTGCGGATGTAGCGCCACCCGTTGACCAAGGTGTCCGTGAAATACTCTAAAAAAAAAAAAAAGGTCAGGATCCCTCTTTCTCCCTTGGTGAAATAAACGCTTATAAAATTCCAATGAGAATAAATTAATAAAATAAATGAAGGGTGAAAGAAGGGAAAGGCTTCCTGCACATAGAGGTGAAGCAAACAACTTCATCAGGGTACTAAATAGGCTTTCTAGAAACAAAGAAATGCTTTTGATTCCTTGAAGTGACTCCATTGGGTACTTAACAAAGTTTCTAGAAACGAAGAAACATCGGAGATGATATTAAAACTTTGAACATCCTAAACTCGTAGAATTTACATACTCATACTCCCTAATCAAAACCACTAAAGTTTGACTAGTCTTATGAAATGTATTAAGTCGACAAGAGGAATAGAAGGGACTACTTTTGTGATCAGGATAAGTGAGGAAGCTAGGGTGATCAATAGGATGAGACAATACTTCTAGAAGGTTATACCTCTTGTTTAATATTATACCTAAACAGAGAAGTTGGGATTCTACCAGTGTGTCACCAAGTGTTGTCACTGCTACAACACCCTCCAATTTTTGTGTACCTTCAAATTTTGGAGCCTCCTTATGATCATGTCATCTTTTGTTTCAATCCATTAATGTCATGCTTGGTCATGATGTCTAAGTGTTCAAGTCTTCCTTTGTAGCCCATATTTTGTTTTCCTAAGGTCACACAAAGTCATAGGCATGGGGGGATGTTGGCCCCTAGATATGCTATCATATTGGATATCCAAACCTTTCATTTACAATCCATATTCATACCTTTACAACATATTATGTAACTATCATATTACCAATTTTCACTAAATGCATTCATTTTACCTTGTGGTTAATATTAATGATTTCTTATTTTTTTAATGATGAAATGAGTTTTTAATATGGTTTTATCAATGACAGTTTACTAATGTGGTTATGAGGCCAAGGAGCATGTTTCACTACAAAATTTCTATCTTTGTATCAGTCCAGCAGTTCAATACTTAATTCTGCACTTGCAAGAATGGAGGGAAGAAAATTCAAAATTATAAAATATGTTTTTATTTTATTTAGCATGGTAACTTAGGTTCTAAGTGGACCTAATATTCTGGTGCAAACCTTGGAATATACCCAACTCACACATGGGATCCTAGCACATGATTTAAGTTACAACAAAAAATATGTAACAATTATGAAATTGTCATTCAAAACCCAGATTGGCAAAAAATCTAAACAATCACCTTTGGGCGTGATTTACAAGGCCATGGAATTGAATCAAGAAATTACAAGAGAGGTTTTTGTTTCAAATATAACAAGTTGGGCTCCATAGAAATATATCCCAAAAATAAATCATGGTAGAGAATATATGGCTAGTTCTTTAACATTGATTTGTATACAATTACACAAAAATCAGAGTTATGATATTTTCCTCTAAAGTTCTAAATTCGTTTTCTGAGTTTAGACAATTGGATATTATCCTTCCTCAATGGATTTGTGTATAAATAAATCCTCAAAGGGTAGAGGAAAGGAGGTTGTTCATTATTGTAATAGAGGAGATCAATGATTAGTTTTTGGAGAGATTTAGAGAGCTAATTTGTAATACAGATTTTTGAAGTGAATAAAGAATTGATGGTTGTTGAATTGTGGTACATCTTCTTAGCTTTATTTGAGATTTTCTTAGAAACACTAACCTCCTGGGATGGGCCCCTCAGTGTGGGTAAGTGTTGCTATGCTTCATGTGTTTTGTAGATTAGTCTTACATCTAGCAATTTAGTTTTATTTTGCAATGAATTTATGTTAGATAAAGCTTAGATCTATTCACATTCATGCTTTCAATTTAGTGTTTAGTGCTTCTCTTTAGATTTAAGAAGTGAATTCCATTTTATTACATATTTTATTTGATGTTCTTTTCAATTTTTCATTAGATTTGTATTTCACCTAGTATTAGATTTATTGCTCTATTTTCATATTTGTTAAATAGAATGCATTATGATCAAATTCAAATTGATTTTTCTGGGGCTTAAAGAGTAAAAAAAAATTAAATTGGTTTCTTAACACGTTTTAATATTTAGAATTTTAATTTACAGAATTTCCATACTTAATTCAGTACTTATTCAGAATTTCAAATTTCAGTGTTTATGTACTTAATTCAAAACTAGGTTTTGTACTAGAACAAAATATTAAAGAAATATGCAATTTCCAATCTAGGATTCTTTAATTGATTGGAAATTTACAGCTACTTGATAAAAAATTCCTATAACGAATAAGAACCTACAATATATCTCTAAGCCTTCTTGGCATTTATTTTTTATAGTTTGTTAATGCATTTCTTGTAGTTTATTGCCTTGTTTTCTTTACTTGTCTCGCACGTTCTTGCTTATAGTTTCCGGAATTTGCTTTTGTGCATTTTACTTTTCTACAACATGTTTAAGACCTAATAAGTTACATATATAAAACAACATGAACATCATCTATTGGTAATGAAAGATTGTGGTTTGAAACTTGATAAGCATTAGAGTCCCACAATCCAATGACAAGTGATAATCCTTGGTGATTAGTTCTTTATAGTGTTAATTGTTAGCATAGGATAGAATAGGCTCTAGCCTTGCATTTCCCGTGCTTTCATATCTAAGTCTTACGATCCTGGATTCGATAATTAAATTTTGGAATTAGAATACATATAATTCCACCAACAATCACCACATTTGTTAGAAATAATCCCTCATAACTCAAGCAAGGAACTTTTCAACTTGGATTCTCTAGATTGGCTAGGAGAGAATATCATTCTTTGGAGGATAAAGTGGTGACTTAATGTTCCACAATTGGGGCTAGTGTAGCAACATTGTAATTGTGTATCTTGCAACTTTCACTTAATATTTGAAGCTCTCAAAGTCGGCACACTTTCATGCATGTATTGTGCATGTTGTAAGACTATTATTTTAATGTTTGTGGCATATGTTTGTGTTCATACATGCTAAAGAAAATGAACTATGTTTTTGGGATATTGTATATATTTGGTTGAATGTATGTTGCTATTTGCTTTCATGATCGTTGTTATCTTATGAAATACTTTGTAGGTTAAATAACGATTCTTTATATGCATGTGTGTGTCTCTTTTAGGATAATACTATTAATTTTCTTCTAGAGGATCACTCTTTCTTTTCCCTTCTGTCAAAGTAATTTCTATGAATTAAATTGGTGTTTCATAAAGATTACTCACTTGTTGAACTCAAATTTATGTGTATGATATCTTATGTTGTTTATCGCAGCCAAGGCATATCCTTAAGATCATTGTGATGGTGGTCAGGACCATATTTTGGATGGAGCTCCCATCCCAAATTGTGTGAGGTCTAATCGGGACTTCATATCGAAGAGACCCCTACTGTTGGTGGCTTCCAACACCATCAACACCTCCACAAAGACCAAGTTGGCTCTTCAAGGATCAAGTCAATCTCCCCAAAAGATGTTACTTTTCACATGGAAAAACAACTATAAATAGAGCTTATTTTCTCTCCAAAAGACAATTCAAATCTTATCTAAGGCTTACTGATCTGAGGCAAAGAAGCTTGCATTCTAAGGCTATCTTATGTGTAGGTATGAGGTTATCTTATGTGTATTTTTGAGGCTATATTATGCGCAGGTCTAAGGCTAACGTAGGCTTAGACCTGAGGCTAATATATGCAAATTTCTAAGGCATATATCTTGTGGTTCTGAGGTACCATGATTCAAATTTATGCGGTTGATATCAATGTTGATTTGAGGCTTGTATCACATGTATTTTAGTGCATATCTAAGGTTGGTAACAAAGGTATTGAAATGCACATTTGAGGTTGGCATCACCTGTATCTCAGTACAAATATGAGGATTGTGTTTCAGTTCATATCTCTAAGAGAAAGAGGATGTACTTTAGTCTCTCTTGGAGTTCCTATATCTTTGTGGCATAATGTGAGTTTGAGGCAGACTTGGAGGGCATTTTGTGACCTTGTTGCATAACCTCTATGGACAGAATGGTGGAGGGTTGAATCGGTCTTTGGAGGTTTGTCATCTTATTGACTTTGATGTGTCTCTTGTTGTATTTATTCTCTAAGGAAAAAGGTTGGTTGGGGTTTCCTCGTTGAGGGTTTTCCTAGGGTAATATCATGTGTTGTTTGTGTGGCTTTTCTTATTTTCTATATGGTTGATGTCTACTGTGTAATTATTCAATGATGGAACTAATGGAAAGAATCTGAAAAATATCATAGTCATCAAAGATAATTATCATTTAATAATACCATGTAAAAATCAATAATAAGTCCATTTTTTAAGATAAAATACCACTTAAACAAGGTACAAAACTGTTAGGCAAAATACTTGAATTATAAATTCCAAATTGAAGTCTCTAGTCAAGCTCAAATCTAAAAATATGAAGAATGTTGGGATTATCTTGCTAGTTAGATATTTTTAGTGTATTTTTAATTTGGTGGTAGTGAGGAAGAAGAAAGGAAAAAAATTCCTTTGCATTTATTGTCAAGATCTTAAAAAGGTATCAGCGAAAGACAATTATCCATTGCCAAGCATAGAATTACTCCTATGGAAAGTTATTGGCTTTCCTTTAATGTCTATGCTTTATGGAGTCTTATGATACAATCAAGTAATAGTTACCAAAGATGATAGATATAATATTTCTTTTGTAACACCATCGAGAACACTTGCATATGTAAGGATGCCCCGTCGATTAAAGAATGTTGGCTATGTTTCAAAGAGCCATGGATTATGCATTTAAATATATGAAAGGCTAGTTCATAATACACTACCAATGTGATATTACTATTCATTCAAAATTGAGGGAGCATCATATCAAGGATTTAGTAAAAATTATTATAGTGTTGTAGATTGTATGACATATCTCTCAATCCAAGAAAATGTTTGTTAGCAATACTAGAAGGAAACCTTTTAGGTCACATTTTAAGAAAGGAAATAATTTATATTTATCTAGATAGATTTAAAATCATAAATGGTTTGCAACCTCCAACTTCTCATAAATTAGTGCAATCATTCTTTGGAAAGATAAATTATGGTCGAAGATCCATACTAGATTATGCCTCAATAGTTAATCCATTTAACAAGTTGTTAACAAAGAATAAAAATTTTGAATTGACTATAGAAACAAGGATAGAATTGAGAAATGATCTAGATTGTATCATTGTATTATTTTTCATCCATATTGATTCTTTTAGAGTGGAAAAGTGGAGGAATTAGCTCACAGGACCATTTTCACTAGTGAGTCCCAGTTTGGCAAATTGTGATGTAAAACCTTTCAAAAGCAGCATGAGGCATAAAATAATGTTTTTTAGGGGAAAACAGTTTCTTCTTAAGTGCATCACCCACTAGCATTATTCTACACATTGATACCTTTCCAACAATTTCCTTAATCGAACTATGTATGTAAAGGTTATGCCTCCTGGAAGTTGACCTTCATGTTTTGACCACCATGATTCGAGAGGATGCCATGTCAACCCCAATTATTAAGGGAAAAGGGGCTACCCACGTGATCATGATGAAGAAGAATCTACAAAATTCAATATTTTAATTCTAGTTAAGAGTTAAAGGAGTCAACTTAAACACTAGTAAGCTATTGAGTTGTGTTATAACCAAGCCACTAAGAGGAAAAGGGGTTCCATTCTTTTTGAATTCATTTTCTTCCATAGATGAATAGAGTAGCTAAGAGTGGTTAGATAGAGAGAGAAAACAAAGATGGTTTGTATGCCATAACAACCCATAGGCCATAGGTCTTGCTCCTTTTTAATTGCATCCATTTCCATTTTGAGAAAGAAAGAGCAGAGTATCCTCACATTCCATATGGGTTTTCTCTTGAAAGGGTTTCCCAGGTCATATATTGTGTTCTTATGGTTGTAAGTGGTTGTATTTATTCTATCTCTATTTTCTCATTTCCTATATTGTAGGCATAAAACAATTATTAATAAATCTGTAAATCTAATAATCTATCTGTAGATTTTGGATTTTGTGTATAATTTTCTTATATTTGCCATGACAAATTGTCCAATGGAATATTTTCTATAGTTTATGGCTAAAAAACATTAGTCATGAAATGGTTGTTCACTTTAGAACTTATATCATCTCATCCCATGTCATTCCTTATGTACCAAATCATCCTACTAAGACTATGCTTAAAAAACAATTTAGAGAAGGAAGATGGGAAAATTAGTTGGAAAAGTTACAAGAATATGGCATTGAGATAAAATTAATAAAGGGACAAGGATTTTATAAGCTAATTATGGGTATTGAATCTATAAATATCATTTCTATGGATGTTGAGCAAAATATTACCATTTCGATATGCGAATGGTATAAATATGTTGAATTTTATCTAAAATCATGGAAGTAGAAATTTAATGTGTAGATTCAAAACTGCCCATGAAATTTACAAGATCACAAGACTTGAAGCTACTCTACTCATCTAGGGAAATCAAATCACTATCGAGAACACAAATAATTGACATGCATCAAGATACAACACACATACACAGAGATTTAACTAGGGAAAAGCAACTACTCAAAACCCCTTACTATCTATATTGCATTAATCAAATAATAGAGAAGAAATACAATGCTTTCTCAAGCCTGAGAAACCTTTGCACTAGTATAATCTATCTCACTGCCTCACATACTGACTCAAACCAATACATAGCCAATTTCTCATCCTTCCAAGCTCCTATTTCCTTGTGTTGTTTGATGAGGAATTATCCCCCTATTAATTAGGGATATTACCCATTGAGAATTGCACAATTCCTTTAGGACCTTCTTTGACTGCATGCACCACCTGTACAACTTGGAAAATTATACAATTGATAGTACAATTCCCTTGAACTCCAATCTCAACTGGGTAACTCGAATTCTCTACATGCATGAGTTAATTTAGGCTAATTGGTCAGTTTAACTAGATGATCACTCAGTGTGAAAAAAGTTACACACCCTTGATTGAACCTCCACTAGTTCAATAACAGTGAGAACTAGTTATATTGAAAATAACTCCAATTAACTAAAATAAATTGATACAAATTAGCAGTCAATCATGTAGAACTAAATTCAAGTGTCTCTAACTAGAATTTACTAAGTTAACTGAGTGAGAAGAGCCAAGTCACCTTAGTTAACTACCTCCGAATATTTTACTGAATTTGAAATTCGGATTTCTCCTAATTTAATCAAGGGAAAATTAAATTAGGATTTTCTTGCTACATTTTCAACACTCTCTCTCAGCGAGAAAGGGATTATCAGATACCCCAATTCTACTTCTATGGAACTTGAATTTTCCTCTTCAAAAATCCTTTGTCAAAATATATGCATCATGTTCCTTTGTCGGAATGTACTGCAACAACATAATTTGCCTCTGCACACAATCTCAAAGATGGTGATATTGGATGTTTATATGCTTGGATCGATCATGAAATACTGGATTCTCAAAGAGTTTGATACAACTCTGATTGTCATAGTAAATCATTGTAGGATCCATCTTCTAACCAAATAACCCAATAAGAATATTTCTGATCCAGATAGCCTCACATGTTTCTTGACTTGCAACCATGTATTCTACTTCCATTGAGCTGAGTGCCACAAATCACTGCTTCTTGTTGTACCAAGAAACTATTGTTGAACCAACACTAAAAATTCCTCCTAAATTTATCTTCCTTTCTAATGGACAACCCGCCCAATCTGCATATGTGAAGCCTTGCAACTTCACTCTCTATCTATCCATATGTGAAGCCTTGCAACTTCACTCTATCTATCATTTATGGATGGATTTTTTGGGTATAATCAAATAAATATCCACCCACAAGACCAGTCAAAGACTGCATTCATTTGTCCGTGGGGCACATTCGCATATCGCAAGCTACCCTTTGGTTTGAAGAACGCAGGGGCAACTTTTCAGAGAACAAGAATTATGCTTTCCATGACATCAAAAACTTTGTTCAACCATATCTCGATGATCTCCCAGCTCATTCGTGAAAGCGGACCGATCATCCGCGCCATTTGAGAGCGATATTTCTACGTTGTTGACACTACAAGATACGACTCAATCTGCACAAATGTGTGTTTTGTTTTAGTTCTGGTCATTTACTTGGCTTCGTAGTCTCAAAGGATGGGATTCGTCTTGACCCATGCAAGGTTAAAGCAATCATCGATTTTCCTCCACCTTCAAACTTGCTTCAGATTCAAAAACTCCAAGGGAAAGAAAATTTCCTCAGGAGGTTCATTCCAAATTACGCCGAACTAGCTAAAGGTTATACTCGTCTATTGAAAAAGGAAGTACCCTTCATTTGGGACCAGGTCGCACAGGCCTCCTTTGATGCTTTAAAGAAATATCTAATACAAGCATCATTAATGTATGCTCCTGATTATCAAAAAGACTTTAACCTGTATCTGGCTGGAGCAGATATGACCATAGCAATGGTTTTAGTTCAAGAAGACAATGGAATTGAACATCCTATATATTATTTAAGCCAAAACTTAAATGATACGGAAACGAAATACTCCTACATTGAAAAGCTCGCCCTCGCAGCTGTTCAAGTGATACAGAGATTTCGACACTACGTCCTCTTCAGGAAAACTACCATTTTATCAAATTGCAACCCCATGACTTATATATTGTCGCGACAGTTGCTGGGGGGAAAATATTCAAAATGGATAGCAATTCTACAAGACTTTGATTTGGAATTCAAAAAATCCAAATCAAAGAAAGCCCTGGTATTCGCGGAGTTACTATGCGATCTCCCATCGACGTCCAACGATGCAACATCCAAAGAAGCAATCGTGGATGAAAATTTGTTTCTGATATCTTCAAGAAATCTGTGGTACAGAGATATAATCATCTATCTCCAGACACAAACATATAGGTCTAATACCTCACGCTCCGAACAACGACGTATTCGATACCAAGAAAAAGACTACGTGATCGTCGGTGATACTCTTTACTGTCGTGGTATCAATACAGTTCTACGGAGGTGCCTCACCCATGAGGAGGGCGAAAAAGTCCTAAATGACTATCATTCAGGCGCATGTGGGGGGCATCAATCTAGTTATGCTACGACACAAAAAATTCTGCGAGCAGGATACTTCTGGCCAACAATGTTCAAAGATTGCATAACCGCAGTTAGAAGTTGCCATGCTTTCCAAATGTTCGATAGAAAAACCAGAAAACCACTGGCACTGCTGCAACCAGTAGTAGTTGTTGGGCCATTCGCCAAATGGGGCATATATTTCATGACATGTAACCCCACCTCAGCTAGGGGGCATGGGTACATCATAGTCGCGGTTGACTATTTTACCAAATGGGCCGAGGCGATGCCTACATTAAACAACAACAGCGAAATGGCTGCCCTTTTCTTTTTTAATCACGTAGTCTCTAGATTCGGCGTTCCACAGGCCATAGTCACAGATCATGGATCACATTTTCACAATCACATGATGGTTGAGTTGGCTGCCAAATTAAGACTGTCCCGCGACAGCTCTACTCCATACTATCCGCAAGCTAATGGAAAAGTTGAGGCAATCAACAAAGTCCTAAAGTGCATGCTGCAAAGGATGATCGGAGTCCACAAACGGGAATGGCACCTAATCCTGTACCCGGCCTTGTGGGCATACTAGACATCAGTAAGAAATGCAACCAGGTTCACACCTTTTCAACTGGTGTACGTTCTGGAAGTAATCTTACCGGTTCAATGTGAAATCTCGTCCCTCAAACTTGTAGTCGACCTTCTCCCTGGAACCTCAGAAGAAGAGGCTCGTTTCTTGGAACTAATACAATTGGATGAAACCCATCGTGATGCAACTTCGGCTAACGAAGCTCATAAGAAACGATTCAAAGCACAGTTCGACAATAATGTCAAACCTCGCATCTTCTCATAAGGTGACCTGGTCTTACTTTACGACCAGGAATCCGATAAGTTGGGAGCAGGGAAATTCAAATAATTATGGATGGGTCCCTATATTGTTAAGCGAGTATTAGCAAAAGGAGCCTATGAGTTGATGGACTATGATGGGATTCCACTAGCGCAACCTCACAACGGGTTGTACCTCAAGCGTTAATATGCTTGATTTCGCGTAGTAATCCTCATGCTTTTGTTACATTTTTTGTTTTCGCCAAGAGCATTTATTTTGGTTAGATAATCCACTTTTTTCATTCGTTGCAGATGTCGAACCTATTGGAATCATTCGTTGGATATGCCGACGGAGCAAGTCGTAGTTCGCGGAACCTGTCTTCTACGGCATGGGCCATTTTCAATCCCAGCGGCGAGTTAGTAAGTTTCAAAGGAGTGTGTATTGGTCGGTCTACGAACAATATCACTGAGTACAGTGCATTCATAAAACTCCTTTCTGATTCCATCACACATGGCATATGCCGACTTGTCATTAGGCTAGACTCACAACTCGTCATTCTACAACTCACCAGCATCTATTCTGTACGAAATCCAGCTATCTATGGCATGTTCCTAAGGGTCAAAATTTTGGAAAGATAGTTTGATTTCATCCAATATCAACATATTTCCAGAAGTTTAAACACATTAATAGACTCATTGGCAAATTATGTGTTAGATAGACATTTGCGACATTCATAAAAAAAGCATCACATCAATATATGCAACAGGATCATGTAACTTAACCAAAATAAAGCTCCGAAAATCAAAAATATATTTCATAACTGTTTATATTCTGTACATAATGTTCTGTAACCAAGACAAAATCGGTAAAATGACCCAAAACTCAAAATTCTAGGGGGCATCCTAGTCTAATGATGCTGGTGATAACAAGTCACCGCCTGTGGAATCATGCGTAAAAGCCTAGTCCATCGACTCGACACTCCAGTAGTATGTTGCTGCAACCGCAGAGGCAGCTTGTCGGTCCTCACATTTGGGATACCAAGGGTAAGACCCTCGATCTGGTCCTGTAGTGCTGAAAGAGTCTCGACCACATCAAGGTCGCGAAGGATGGCCCTCCCAACAGCCTCTCCTGCTGGAGCGGCCGCTGGGTCTCTGCAACGTACTGTCGGTCGAACTGGTCCAACATCTACATGAGCACATGAGTTTTGATTAGTCTTGATAAAAAAACATAAGAACATTATAAAGAGAAATGAACAGAGATATGGTCAGAAGAATTACCCTTGGCACCCCACTGCTCGCCAGTCGGCAACACCAAATCCGGATCACCCCGAAAATCCATACCAGCATAAGAGAACCTGGCATAAACCATCTCCTGACAATCGAACCACTCGAACAAGGTCTCAGAAAAAGAAATCTGGGGCTGGCCAGCGTGCCGGGACATGAGGTCAACCCATCTCTGCATCTGTGGTTCAGTTGGTGGAGGTAGGCCAAGAGAAATATATTGCAGCTACATTAGTGGGATTCTCTCCAAGGTGAAAGCGGTCAAAATAGAACCATAACCGAAGTTCTTGGATCTTCCGCTTTTCACCTTGGTCAATTGTTCTTTCATCACAGAGAGTACTGCATCACACCAATTGAACACCTTCGGTTCAAGGCATTCCAAAGCATACTGCATATAAGACCTATTAGCTATGTGAAGAGCAGAACTACCAGCCAGTCTAGAAAAAGTGAATAGAATGGTCCGCAAGGGCTGGTCACTGACATCTCGGATATTGATCTTGCCGTCTGTACTCGGCTGAGATCCCTCTCTACAGTGCCGGTGAATGTACTCCCTCACGGACTCACCCCCATGGGCAGAGCCTGATAATGAGAGAGGGGCACCATGCCTCGATAAACCGGTCAGAAAATAGATGTCCACGATAGTCAAAGGGATCGATTTGCCCCTAATCTGGAACACTTGGTTGATAGGATCCCAGGCATTGAGGAAATATTGCAACAAACTGATCTGTTGCCTCATGCTAGAGATACGGAAAAACTTCAGCAAGCCACAGTTCTGCAATGCAGCTACTGTGCCCGGATCATGTAAAGCAACAACGTCCTCTTCATGCTCGCGTTCTCACCATGTAACAACCATTTTTCTCCGATGAATCTCTGAAAAAAAACAAGAGAAGAGTCAGGATCTTCATTTGGTAAAAAACAGGCAAAAATCCATGAGGAAACTATGCAAAAACTTTCCTCCCTGCACCCATCGCACCCCAGCAAGTGTACTGGGAGTGATGCATACTGACTAGTCAGTGGGAAGATCAGTATGCATCGCACCTTTTGATTAAGGAACGGTACGATGGCCCCAGGGTGAGTTCTTCAAACCCCATAGGCTCAGCAGAACAAGGAAACAAGCTCAGAATCCAAAATGAAAGGCATGCAATTGAAGAGCACAAGTTCAGCTCCTACCTGGTCCAAATGGCGTCGAGAATCGTCCACAGAATCTCTTGAAATCCGCTAGTGAAAATCAGGGGGGGAAAGCACCTCCAAAGCTCCAAAAAACCAAATTCAAATGAAATGGTAAAATGAGAGGTAAAAGTCACTTTTAATTTACCATGCATGTAATTCAAGTAAAATACTAGTGTTCTTAACTCATTTATCAAGAATATGTTTTCATTTCTAATCGATTTGATGAAGCAAATGAACAGGTAGTACAATCTTTGAAAGAACAAAATGCTAATGGTGAATCAAAGACTCAATGACCATCATCGTGAGCAATGTTACTGCAGGGTTCAATCTCGTTAAAAAATAAACCCTCCATGTGCAGTTTTAGCGCACAGTTCAAGCTCGTTAAAAAATAAACATAAGTCATGAGAAAATGTTTTCCCCAGCGTTTAAGCTCATTAAAAAATGAACGGTAAATAACCATTGTGAATGCCTTATCACCAGCTTTTGAGCCTTGGTTGTGTTCTCATCATCACCTCCACTCTGTTTCTAGCCGATCATTCACCCCCATGTGATTGTTTACCCCTTCGAGGAACATCTGCTAAGAGTGATTCTATTAGCCATCCTTGTGACACTGCCATGATTGGAAAATTCCAAATCTTACCTGGAATCAGCTGCTACCCGAAACCATCACTCGTTCCTCGAAAACAAGTCTTCTTTAAGCTATTTTCACCTAACTCGTAAAATATGAAAATATTGCCAAGCGATTGGCCTCTCCGACTCATTAAAATCATCGGAAGTGCTATCCCTCCTCTAGATTTTAATCTTTTTGGACCTGAGGGATTATTACACAAAAAGATCGAGCGCTTGTCTTGTTCAGCTCGTTAAAACTATCAAAAATTCATCCCTTTGGTATTATTTTATGCTTTTTCAGACTCAAGGGATTGCATGATGAAAAAGAACCATTGGAGTCTCCTTTCCGTTCCTTTCAGACTCTCTAAAATTGAAAGGGACTGAGTTATCTTTGTCATTAAACTCATTAAAACCAAATAGCGAAAAACTCGTCCACATGGACAAGAACGAGTTTCACTGTCACTAGACTCGCTAAAATATAGCGACAGGTTCACCCGAAGGATGGATTATAGAACAAGCATATGTTATCCTCCTTAAGCTTGACAAAAATAAAGAGGTACTGGTCAGCAATGACTGGGGAAAATTGAGAAGAAAACTTGAAGAAATGTTATTGGTAGCAAGTCGCTCTTGAACATGACACTTTCCCTCCGCATCCATGCCGGGTTGGGTTGTTCCATTCACTGGTCATCACCATAGGTCCATCACACCATCCATATTTGGGGTTAACGCTACCAATCCATAGTCAGTGTCACCGATATGTTCAAGAGAAGTCATTCAGACAATTCACCTATGTCTCACCCACTGCAATACATTCATGCTTCATTCCTTCATGACCGCCACCCTAAACCCTGTATCATCAGATTGTTTTCACCTCCAAAATCATTTGCCTCATTCTGTGTCATTGATGTGGGATTCATTAAGGCCCTCCTGCGACGGGTCACTTCTTGTCGACATCAACGCATTATCCAAGAAGTTGACTTAGGAACAACCCTTTCAGTACTTTGAAGTTTGCATGCCTCAATGACAAGTTTCTCACTTTCGGTGACAGGTTTACATCAATGGCCTTCGACCGAGAGATTTTACGTGGTGTTCGACGCCAAGTTCTTTTTCACACCACGTGAATTGTACTATAGTATCTTGAGGGTCATTGTCATTATTGGTGATTCCTCTCGCGCCTGTTA